>JACEEZ010016516.1:90000-101164 GCA_016584305.1 Chionoecetes opilio
AACGTGTTTATATAAGCTGATCTGTACGCGATTATGATGTGACGAGATATAGGATGCTGCGTAACTGTATTCTTCAGGTTTTTAATTTTTTTAACACACACTCTCTCTCTCTCTGTCTGTCTGTCTGTTCGTCTGCTTGCCTCTCTCTCTCTCTCTGTATGTCTGTATGTCTGTCTGTCTGTCTGTCTGTCTATTTATCTTTCTCTCTCTGTTTGTCTGTCTTTCTGTCTGTCTCTGTCTGTTTGTCTGTCTCTGTCTGTTTGTCTGTCTGTCTGTCTGTCTGTCTGTCTATTTATCTTTCTCTCTCTCTGTTTGTCTGTCTTTCTGTCTGTCTCTGTCTGTTTGTCTGTCTGTCTGTCTGTCTGTCTGTCTGTATCTTTCTCTCTCTCTGTTTGTCTTCTGTCGTCTGTCTTCTCTGCTGTTCTGTCTCTGTCTGTCGTCTGTCTTCTTCTGTATCTTTCTCTCTCTCTCGTTTGTCTGTCTTCGTCTGTCTCTGTCTGTTGCTGTCTGTCTTCTCTCTCTCTTCTCTCTCTCTGTCTCTCTCTCTCTCTCTCTCTCTCTCTCTCTCTCTCTCTCTCTCTCTCTCTCTCTCTCTCTCTCTCTCTCTCTCTCTCTCTCTCTCTCTCTCTCTCTCTCTCTCTCGAAGGTATTGTGTGTATCGTTAAGGATCTTCTAACTAGGGTAAGGGGATGAAGGCGTGAGCGGGCATGGGTACCCTTATAGAGGCGTGGATGCACAATGCTGTAGGGTTTACAGGAGGTATAGGTGTGGCATAAGGGGTGATCATTAGCGCTGGACACTGAAGGGGTTAATGTGAAAGGGTGTTGTAATGTTGTTATATAAAAAGGTGTTGGGTTGTTATATAAAAAGAAAATATGATTGGAGAAATTGTCAAACTAAATGAAAATAACAAGTTTTTTTCTGTGAATCTAATGATCATAAGTAAATAGAACTTAAGGATAAAATAAGTAGTAACAATAGAATAAACTAAACATATTTTTTCGAATGCATAATTGACGTCTATTGAAGAAATGAAAAAAAAGATTAGTAATGAAATTTTGAACAATGGCCTTAGGTAACACACACACACACACACACGCACGCACACACACTCACACGTGGAGTAGCGTTAACATCAAGTATAGGCGGCGTGTTGAGTGCGTAAGGAGGGCGAGGAAGGAAGGAAGGAAGCGAAGAAGTGAGGAGGAAAACATTGAGCTCACGGCGAGGGTCATAACGTCGTAATAGGAAGCAGTGGGAGGCAGAAGACAGTGATGGTGGTTGAGAGGCAGTGATGAAGGAAGCCAGTTAACACCAAGACACTGCCTGCCCTGACCTTGAGAGAGAAGAGAGAGAGAGAGAGAGAGAGAGAGAGAGAGAGAGAGAGAGAGAGAGAGAGAGAGAGAGAGAGAGAGATGAAGCACACACACACACACAACACACACATACACACACACACAGGGCACCTAAAACACCTTATAAATCAGCCTTAAAGGTTAACAAGACATCAAGTGAACCTCAGAACGAAGCTACAACTCCAAACACAAACCCCACGCGAGGGTAAACAAAGGCCAGGCAGGAACAGTGGCTACTCTGATGGCGGTGTTTGCCTTAGATAAGACCTCAGGCGGGAGTGCAAGGTCGCGCTATCCTGCTTATCTTAGAGGGGGAAGGAATAAGCCGTTGGGGTATAGAGGTAATAAGCTTCTTCCTATATTGTCCTTCCTACTTATTGACTTTATACTTGCGGGTACACACAGACAGAGGGAGATAAAAAGTTGTAAAGGTTGAGAATAATTTTACACCTGCTTATCTAAGAGGGGAAAGTATAAGGCGTTGGGTGATGGAGGTAATAAGCTTCTTCCTCTATTTTGCTTCCTCCTTCTTGACTTTATACTTACGGATACAGAGAGAGAGAATTAGTATGTAAGGGTTGTTCAGATATAATTGTACACCTTAATTCCTCACACCTGGCTCCTCGCTACGCCAGGTAATAAGTCACGTGTTGAAAAAGTGTACCGGTTTGTGAAATCCATTAGGAGGCAATTATGAGGTAGAAACGAGATAATTATGCCATCAAAAGAGCTAATTATAGAGTGTACACACAGTCACACGTGGTTCATTTAGCTTTATTGAAGTAGATAAGTGGCGTGTGTGTGTGTGTGTGTGTGTGTGTGTGTTTCACCCATACACAGTAGGCTTCCATACGAGTAGGCTCGCGCTCGCCAGTTTCACCCTCCCGGTGTGAGCTTGGAGCTCATTATTACAGAGCTTTGGGTAATGCTGGGACCTCACACACCACACACCCCCATCCAGTTGTTCAAGGAGGATAGTAACCGCCAAAATTTCTCACGCTCTTCAATATCACTTTCTGGGCTTTATCTCTCAATAGATTACCTAACGGCGTTCCGCAAGGTACTGTACCTCCTCCTCCTCCATTTATATCTCCTCCTCCTCCTCCTCCTCCTCTTCTCTGTGTTCCCTTATCTTCCGCGTGGACACAGACGCGGCTTGCCACTATCAGGGGGAGGCACTCAGCCCTATCGATGCTCAAAGGCGCCGGGTCCTTCATGCCACCTTAATGAAAAAAGAAACTTCAATTATATGATTAGTGATCCTTTTCCCGCACTTTGGTATCTCATTGTCTGTAGTTGACAAATCTGTGTGTGGGCTGTGAATGTATTTTTATCCTTTTTTTCGTTCTTCTTCATGGTTTTTTATTCGATTGCATGGCTTTTTTTTATTTCATTAATTTATTTATATAGATTCATGTCTCTACTGCTTATTTTCTAGTTTTTTATTATTATTTATTTAATATGATTTATGAATAGTGACCCTTGTTTAGCTATCCTGGCACTGTCTTTGTTTTGCTGTGTATATTTTGCTATTTTTTTATTCCTAATCTTTTATTCGTTCTTTACATTTTAATGAAGAGATTTTATGCAGTCATGTTTTCTTTAGTGTTATTTTCCAGATAGTTTTTTGTTTCTTTTGCTTCGGTTACAAATTTCAAGGCTTCATTGTTCTACTTTTTATTTTGCTTCATTTTCAACTCCATCTATTTCGTGCTTCTCTTCCTTGTGTTGTGAGTGTAAAGAGACGGAGTGAGGCACAGTGGTGAGGATGCTTCTATGCTTGTTTAGACGATGAAAGCTCCCCTCTCTCTCTCTCTCTCTCTCTCTCTCTCTCTCTCTCTCTCTCTCTCTCTCTCTCTCTCTCTCTCTCTCTCTCTCTCTCTCTCTCTCTCTCTCTCTCTCTCTCTCTCTCATTCATTAATCGTCCATTATCTCCTGTCTTCAACTCCTTCCTCTGTGTTACGCATCATGCCTCGCTTTTTCTCATCTCCTCCTCCTCCTCCTCTTCCTCCTCCTCGTCTTCCTCCTCCTCCTCGCTAATGGCTGCATATATGATTTAAATCTGTGAGTAAATTTGCGATTCGAGTTTTTTTTTCATGCGAGTTCATTTGCGAGTTTTTTTCTTCATTTATTTTTATTACATGTGGGAATATATATACGTCGGTCCAAACCAGTAATACTTTTTATATATTACTGCTTTTTTCTTTGTCTTTCTGTCTGTCATCAGTTTTTTTATCTAACAGTCTAATTGGATTACCTAGGATGTAACTCAACAGGTGTTTTGACGAGAGAGAGAGAGAGAGAGAGAGAGAGAGAGAGAGAGAGAGAGAGAGAAGAGAGAGAGAGAGACCGTTATCTCACCAGGCCGCAGAGGTGTAGTGATTTACCACCGCAGGGCACCAGTAACCCCCCCCCCTCCAACCCCCTACAACTACAACCACCTCACCTCCACCCCCTTCCACCCCCCTTCATCCACCTCCTGCCTCTCCACCCCGCCCCCTCTCCATCCACCTCCTGCCCCTCCACCCCCTCCCCCCCTCCCACACACTATCAGATAACACACACAACACAAAACACATGTGGCTGCTTGCGTCTTGGTGCCTCATTAAACGCGGGGTTCGAACTGGGGTCGCACGCACGCTTACATCACCTTCAGCCAATCACTCTTCTTCTCTCTCTTCAGCTGATCACTCTTCTTCTCTCTCTCTCTTCAGCCAACCACTCTTCTTCTCTCTCTCTCTTCAGCCAATCACTCTTCTTTTCTCTCTCTTCAGCCAACCACTCTTCTTCTCTCTCTCTCTTCAGCCAACCACTCTTCTCTCTCTCTCTTCAGCCAACCACTCTTCTTCTCTCTCTCTTCAGCCAACCACTTCTTCTTCTCTCTCTCTTCAGCCAACCACTCTTCTTCTCTCTCTCTTCAGCCAAACCCCTCTTCTTCTCTCTCTCTTCAGCCAACCACTCTTCTTCTCTCTCTCTCTTTCATCCAACCACTCTTCTTCTCTCTCTCTTCAGCCAACCACTCTTCTTCTCTCTCTCTTCAGCCAACCACTCTTCTTCTCTCTCTCTCTTCAGCCAACCACTCTTCTTCTCTCTCTCTCTTCAGCCAACCACTCTTCTTCTCTCTCTCTTCAGCCAACCACTCTTCTTCTCTCTCTCTCTTCAGCCAACCACTCTTCTCTCCTCTCTTCAGCCAACCACTCTTCTTCTCTCTCTCTTCACCAACCACTCTTCTTCTCTCTCTCTCTTCAGCAACCACTCTTCTTCTCTCTCTCTCTTCAGCCAACCACTCTTCTTCTCTCTCTCTCTCTTCAGCCAAACCACTCTTCTCTCTCTCTCTTCAGCCAACCACTCTTCTTCTCTCTCTTCAGCCAACCACTCTTCTTCCTCTCTTCAGCCAACCACTCTTCTTCTCTCTCCTCTTCAGGGCAACCACTCTTCTCTCTCTCTCTTCAGCCAACGCACTCTTCTCTCTCTCCTCTTCAGCCAACCACTCTTTGCTTCTCTCTCTTCACCACCACTCTTCTTCTCTCTCTCTTCAGCCAACACTCTTCTTTCTCTCTCTCTTCATGCCAACCACTCTTCTCTCTCTCTCTTCAGCCAACCACTTCTTCTTCTCTCTCTTCAGCCAACCATCTTCTCTCTCTCTTCAGCCAACCACTCTTCTCTCTCTCTCTTCAGCCAACCACTCTTCTTCCTCTCTCTTCAGCTGATCACTCTTTCTTCTCTCTCTCTCTTCAGCCAACCACTCTTCTTCTCTCTCTCTCTTCAGCCAACCACTCTTCTTCTCTCTCTCTTCAGCTGATCACTTTTTCTTCTCTCTCTCTCTTCAGCCAATCACTCTTCTTCTCTCTCTCTCTTCAGCCAACCACTCTTCGCTCTCTCTCTTCAGCCAACCACTCTTCTCTCTCTCTCTTCAGCCAACCACTCTTCTTCTCGCTCTCTCTTCAGCCAATCACTCTTCTTCTCGCTCTCTCTTCAGCCAACCACTCTTCTTCTCTCTCTCTCTTCAGCCAACCACTCTTCTCTCTCTCTCTTCAGCCAACCACTCTTCTCTCTCTCTCTCTTTTCAGCTGATCACTCTTTCTCTCTCTCTCTTCAAACCAACCACTCTTCTTCTCTCTCTCTTCAGCCAACCACTCTTCTTCTCTCTCTCTTCAGCTGATCACTCTTCTCTCTCTCTCTTCAGCAACCACTCTTCTTCTCGCTCTCTCTTCAGCCAATCACTCTTCTTCCTCTTCTCTCTTCAGCCAACCACTCTTCTTCTCTCTCTCTCTTCAGCTGATCACTCTTCTCTCTCTCTCTTCAGCCAACCACTCTTCTTCTCTCTCTTCACCAACCACTCTTCTCTCTCTCTTCAGCCAACCACTCTTCTCTCTCTCTCTTCAGCCAACCACTCTTCTTCTTCTCTCTCTTCAGCTGATCACTCTTCTTCTCTCTCTCTCTTCAGCCAACCACTCTTCTTCTCTCTCTCTCTTCAGCCAACCACTCTTCTTCTCTCTCTCTTCAGCTGATCACTCTTCTTCTCTCTCTCTCTTCAGCCAACCACTCTTCTTCTCTCTCTCTCTTCAGCCAACCACTCTTCTCTCTCTCTCTTCAGCCAACCACTCTTCTTCTCTCTCTCTTCAGCCATCACTCTTCTTCTCTCTCTCTCTAGCCAATCACTCTTCCTCTCTCTCTCTTCAGCCAACCACCTTCTTCTCTCTCTCTCTTCAGCCAATCACTCTTCTCTCTCTCTCTTCAGCCACCACTCTTCTTCTCTCTCTCTCTTCAGCCAACCACTCTTCTCTCTCTCTCTTCAGCCAACCACTCTTCTCTCTCTCTTCAGCCAACCACTCTTCTTCTCTCTCTCTTCAGCTGATCACTCTTCTCTCTCTCTCTCTTCAGCTGATCACTCTTCTCTCTCTCTCTTCAGCCAACCACTCTTCTTCTCGCTCTCTCTTCAGCCAATCACTTTTTGTATCTCGTGTGTCTTGTAATCGGCTGACTGTGTATTTATCTCCAATAGGTAACACTATAAAATAGGTTTAAACAAGGAATAAAAAAATAGAAAGAGAAAATATAAAAAAATATAAAAAATGTAAAAGAAAAATAACACAAAAACAAAAACTAAATGAAAAAATAGTATTGACAAGAACAAGAGAGAGAGAGAGAGAGAGAGAGAGAGAGAGAGAGAGAGAGAGAGAGAGAGAGAAGAGAGAGAGAGAGAGAGCGATGGTTTGGGTCTGTTTGCGCTTCTAATACTACCAAAAAAAACCTAAACGCAGATTCGTATTTATGGAGCCAATTATAGCCTTTGACAATGTGTAATTACCTTCCTTTCATTCTACGGTAGTTTAATTTCATACAGGAAGATATAGATGTATGTATACGGTATAATGTATGTATAATGTATATATATTTATACATGTGTTGTATGTTTGTATATTCGTGTATTTTGACATTTCGAGTAATTAATGGTATGTATGATTTTAAATTTCTATATATTTTGCTGTATATATATATAAATAGATACTAGTGATAATAGATAGACAAATAATAATAGATAATTAGTATGTGTATTAATTATTCTGTATTTTGAGTGTATATAAAATAAAAAATTCAGTACCTCAACGAGAGAAATCAAATCATCTCCACTAACCTTAGTTAATACAAGTGGATAGACGTGTTGCAGTATATGGTGGAGTGGATAATGTGGATGTGTCATGTGGATAAATAAATGGATGGTTGTTAAGGGTCGCGGAGGGCAGAAAAGGCAAGTTAAGGATAGGTTTAGGGTAGTTTTAGGTTCTATGGGGACGGAGAGTTCAAAGGCTTGTGTGTGGTATGGAGAATACCATACCCATGGAGGTAGAATATAAATACTACCGCCATGGGTATACCCTAACCCAGCTTAAGTGAGAGAGAGAGAGAGAGAGAGAGAGAGAGAGAGAGAGAAAGAGAGAGAGAGAGGGGAGAGAGAGAGAGAGAGAGAGAGAGAGAGAGAGAGAAGAGAGAGAGAGAGAGAGTATATATGAGAGATATAGGAATTTTGTTATTTTTCTCACATAGGCAGACAGAAAAAGAGAGAGAGAGAGAGAGAGAGAGAGAGAGAGAGAGAGAGAGAGAGAGAGAGAGAGAGAGAGAGAGAGAGAGAGAGAGAGAGAGAGAGAGAGAGAGATCCAAAGAGATAAGAAAGATAAAGTAGGAGAGGAGACAGAATGGAGGAGAGAGGGAGAGGGGAAAGGATAAAGAACCGTAAGAGGATGAGAGATAGGGAAGAGAAATCGGAGGGAGGGAAGGGAGAGACAGGAGAGAGGGAGGAGGAGAGGAGAGTGGTTTTACAGACGTGCTAGGAGAGAGAGGAGAGAGAGAGAGAGAGAGAGAGAGAGAGAGAGAGAGAGAGAGAGAGAGAGAGTAACAAAAACCCTTGAGACAGACATATAGACAGACAAACTCACAAAATTATTAGAAAATCAGTAATATACAAACTCATGAATACAATAAATACAAAAGATACATTATCTGTCGTGCATGTAAGGGTGTACCTATACCATACCTATATATGTATTTTTTTTAACGAGGTGAAAAATCCTGACCCCTTGTTGTTTACTGACTGATATTTGATGCCAGGAGAAGGGAATACTACGGTTCTTCTTAATTTCAGCTGTACTTTATCATAGTAAACCATATTATCAGGTAAACATTGGCATCATTTTAAGCATGAGACCTTAGGATAGAATGGTATTTTCGCCTCGTTAAAGAAAATAGAGTATACCTTCACAGAGTATACCTTCACAACGACGAGAACGGCCTAATTGTTACCCCCGTGCGGTGCTGTGGGAATAAATTGTCCCGCTCCTAATTAGTAAGCTCCCAAAAAATGTGTTCTCTAAGTATTATTGTATCTCACGTTAAAAGTATATGCGGTAAAAAGTGTATTAATTTAAAGAAGTTATAATTTATGGTGTGTGTGTGTGTGTGTGTGTGTGTGTGCGTGTGTGTGTGTATGTGTGTGTGTGTGTGTGTGTGTGTGTGTGTGTGTGTGTATGTTTGTGTGTGTGTGTGTGTGTGTGTGTGTGTGTGTGTGTGTGTGTGTGTGTGTGTGTGTGTGTGTTGTGTGTGAAGCCGTGAGAAAAATAATTAATTGCCGCACACGAATCTTAAAGGAAGGAGGAGAGGGAGGAGGGATGGAGGTAACGGAGGAGAAAGGAGATGAAGAAGGGAGATGGAGGAGGCTGAGGAGATGGTCAGCAGTTCTGTCACTTTGTCGAGACGAGGCGAGGTGTGATAAAAGGAGAGTAAAATGTGGTTTACAGGAAAGAATAGGAGGAGGAGGAGGAGGAGGAGGAGGAGGAGGAGGAGGAGGAGGAGGAGGAATAATGCTAGGAAGACTGATAAAAAGTAGGGGTAGCTTTCTCTTCACTAGCAACACCAGGAGGAGGAAGAGGAGGAGGATGAGAAGGAAGAGTATGAGAAAGGCAAGGAGGAGGAGGAAGAAAGGCCCACCACTGGAAGCGTCGTAAAACCCGCAGTTTGATATAAAATGTTGTTTTCCAATCAAGTCCAAAAGGGCGAGAGTGCCTGGCGCAACACATACATACCCACCCTCCCTCTCTCTACCTCTCCCATCATCCTTGCCCCCCCCCTCTCTCTCTCTCTCTCTCTCTCTCTCTCTCTCTCTCTCTCTCTCTCTCTCTCTCTCTCTCTCTCTCTCTCTCTCTCTCTCTCTCTCTCTCTCTCTCTCTCTTCCTTTACGCTCCTCTATGATGTCAATATCTCCCTTTACTCATATTCTTACCCTTTCTCCCTTTGCCCTTATTTCATAGCCTTACTTCACCCTGTTACCTATGTCTCCTTACACCCATCCAGCCTTCTATCCTCACCCTTTAACCTCTTTTACATCCTATCCTGATCTTACAACACACACACACACACACACACACACACACACACACACACACACACACACACACACACACACACACACACACACACACACACACACACACACACACACACACACACACACACACACACACCACACACCACACATACACACACACACACACACACACCACACACACACACACACACACACACACACACACACACACACACACACACATACCACCAAATCACCATCACCACTAATAATTCTTCAAGTCAATGTGCTCACCACCACCACCACCACCACCATCATTAATTCTCCACTCATCGCCGCTTCACCACGCACGAATCACCATCACCATCACCTGTCTGACCGCTGCATAATTCCCTCACCAAGACAGAAGCCTTCCAAGAAAGGCCAAGAAAGTCTTATCAAGCGTGCCATCACCAAGCACAGCCCGCCAGCCCTAACCTAGTGGCGGGCACGTCCTCACCAGACCCCTCGGAACCTCGCCAGCAGGTCGGGGCCACGCATGGTCGCGCCTATCAAGAAGTAGGGCCATGAAAGGGGTCACGTCGGCCACTGACACACACACACACACGACCACACACACACACACACCACACACACACACACACACACACACTACGCACGCACGCACGCACGCACACACACACACACACACACACACACACACACACACACACACACACACACACACACACACACATACACACACACACACACACACACACACACACACACACACACACAAACACACAGAGAGAGAGAGAGAGAGAGAGAGAGGAGAGAAGAGAGAGAGAGAGGAGAGAGAGAGAGAGAGAGAGAGAGAGAGAGAGAGAGTGCCGGATTTCAGTGACCAATACTGTGCCGTCTGTCGCCTCCCAAGACTGAATCAAACTGAAACGCCATTAAGTATTTTGGAACCAATCCCCATCGGCTGCAATAACATTAGCATTCAGAGACTCCTTCATATTTACCAGGCACGATTACCTTCCCGCGAACCTGCTAAGTGGCGAGTCCCTGGTGCTCCCTGCCGCGCCGTACCGCCAGGGAGGAATGGGAGGCCCTAACGAGACACGCAGGAACAGGGGGCAAGCAGGGGCAAGCAGGGGGAAACAAGGGTAAAACAGGGGACGGCAGAGGGGCAGGGTTTATATGCAGGGGCGGCAGCTGGAGGGGAAGGGCGCGTGGTAGGGCGTGTGCTCCCATATGGCGTGGCGGGTCACCTAGGAAGACATAAAGCCGCCCTTTTATGACCACCAACCCTGCCGCCCGTCCGTTCACGATTGCCCGCCGACCCGCCGCGAGCCATTACCGCCCTAAGGAAAGCAGGTACTAAGACGCCTTTCCCCTCGACTCCCCTCAGTCATCAGCGGTGCAGGTAGACTCCCTCTCGCTCCTGCCGGGTTCGATAGCCCCCTGATGGAGGCCCTTCCGGATATAAAACGATAAAGCTACCCTGCAGGAGCCATTAGTGGCCGTCAGGGGGCAATCTGAGAAGCACCAGGCACGCGCGGCACCAGTCATGCAGCAGCAACGACGCTCACTAATCAGGCAGGACTTTTATAGACACAGGCAACGGTTAGGTGCACGCAGACTGGTGTTCCTCTTACGGGTGACAAGGCTCAGGTATCTTAATTAACGCCAGGAACTTGGAGGACTCAAAACTTTCTTATGAAGTGAGGGGCAATTAAAAGGGACGACGGTGCTTCCCCAAGGCCGCCCGCACGCCCACCCACTCACCCGCACGCACGCCCGTCCGCCACAAGCACCTTCCCGCCCTTCATAAAACATTGGGCCACCAAGACACCCGCCCACAGATAGCATCGCCGCCCGTCACCACCCTGACGTCTCATTTACTCCTCTCCCTCGCCCCTCCACAGCGCCTACCAAGGGAGGACAACCAAAACAGACCCCC
>JACEEZ010016518.1:0-18151 GCA_016584305.1 Chionoecetes opilio
ACGCGAGCAAAGGAATTTGACGGAGAGGACACGGCTCCGAAAAGAGTCACGCTTCCAAAGAAGTCGGTCCGAGATCTCCACCTGGAAGACTTCGTCATGGACGTACTCTCCCTTCTTCCGGAAGCTACACCTGGATGAGGCCTTCCTCGATCTGCCACCGGACTCGTGGCAGATGGACGAGGGGTTCCAGCGGTCCTCTCAGATCGTCCGGAACCTCGCTGTGGTTTGAATGACCACGGGGAAAGAGGAGTTGCGCTCATCCAAGAGTTCAAGGGATCCCTCACAAAGGATGAGGAGCAGCTTTCAGTTCCTCCTTCAAGTGGTGGCGGACCACCGGAAGGCCTTCCCGGACACCGCGGAAGCGCACCCTGGCCCACACCAGGCCACAGTGAGGAGCCCGGCAAGCACGTTTACCCCCGCCTTCGAGCGGCTAATACCTCAACTGAGGGGGACCTGGAGCCAGGGCCGGGTGAAATTGGAGGAGGGTTTTGCAACTCTTTTCGTGAACCGATTCGGCTGAAAATTTACTCACATAGTATTTTCATAACATAGAACATATATCCGGGTTAGAACATAAAGTTTCTCAAAATTAAATTTTACATACATACTAAGGACCACCCTAATGTATATGTATATAATTATAATGGTAATGGGTATAAATTAAAGATAATTTAAGTAAACTATAAGTGTTGAGATATGATAAATGAACATTCCCAGTCTATTAACCAATATCACCTTATATTAGCACCAAAATTTAGAAACGACAGGTCTTTGGCCGCCGTTATTATATTTTCGCAACCCATACGGGGAAACAGTAGATAGGCATTCGTGGCGGCCTATCTTGCCCCCGCGGAGAGAGTTAGCACACTCCCCATTCCCATGAGAGCTAGACCTTTTCTTAGCTTCTCCGATTAAATCGAGAAGTTATACATAAACTTTGTATATATAAGTTAAACCAATGGAATGGAATAAACCAAAACCGCCTCCGCGGTTAAACTCTGGCCCTGACCACGCGGATCACACCGAGTGCATGTTTATACAGAAATTGTTTAACGTCCTTCAACCCAAAACCCTTTAATCCACCAATAAGATCTTACTTAGTATTGGGCGGGGAATATTGTCTGGATAAGATAGGCATGGGTTTTTCTGAAGGTAAGAAGTCAAGTTAAATATATGTTTGTGCAATAAATTTCTGAAACCCCAGCCATCAGTCTTCCTACTACTTACCGAGGAGAGAGAGAGAGAGAGAGAGAAAAGAGAGAGAGAGAGAGAGAGAGAGAAGAGAGAGAGAAGAGAGAGAGAGAGAGAGAGAGGTAACTTGTTGAATAATCGAAGTCAAATTTATTCATGAAAATTAAGGGAAATCTCTTTATGCTTTTGTCTCAAATATAACACACAGCAATCGGGTCGTTTTATAGGATGGATGAAAAGAGGGAGAAGGAGGGAAGGAAAAGAAGGGAAGGTGGAGAAGAATAGAACGAGAGTAGAGGAAAAAGAAAGGGAAAAGATCTTGTATAACTTAAATTTGGTGTATTTCAGAGGAGGAAGATTGGGGAAGGAAGAGGAAGAGAGAGGAAAAAGGAAAAAAAAGGAGAGGGGGAGGAGTAATGAATGAAAATAAGGTCTGTGGTGAGCTTAAATATACTAAACAATACCTACAAGTTAAAAATAGATATTGTTTGCGACGATTTTCATCCAATCAATTTCGGTCATTGTTCTTCGAAGTTTATCAATAGTGGGTGATCCTAACGGTTCTGTCCTATCACCCGTTCTCTTTCTATTATTCATTAATGATCTTCTAAGTCTAACTCAAAGCTCTGCTTTTTCAAATGCATGAAATGCATACCCTAAATTTTTTACGTCGTTCAATTAAACGTCCAACTCAGCAAGAAGTAAGTGACTCACAGAGAGATGCACAGAGCGCCTAACTTCTATCTTTCTATATATAATTTATGGTTTGGGCAAAGCACACCTTGGTTTTTTCAATGCCTAAAAAAACCCAATTGTTCACATATCTACTCGACAAAACCTACCAGATAACTATCCCCTCTTCTCCAATGAACTCAACTGTCTCCCTCTTCTACAATAAACATTCTAGGACTATCCTTTACATAAATCTGAATTGAAAATCTCATCTCATCTCATGTTAAAACGGGTTTCTAAGAAGTTAGGTGTCCTGTGGCGTCTGCGTCCATTTTTTTCTCCCTTCCAGTTGCCCTCTGTACAGGGGCCTTATCCGCCCATGTATTGAGTATGTCTCTAATGTTTGGGGGGGATTACAACACCACTCTTAAACAGGGTTTGAGTCAAAAGCTTTTCGTTCATCAACTCCCCTCCTCGGACTGACTGTCTTCAATCTTTAAAATCACTACCACAGTGATGCTTCTCTTGCTATCTTCTACCGTAATTTTCATGCTCATTTACTCTTCTAAACTTACTAACTGCATCCCTCCCCCCTTCCTGTGGCCTCCCCAGCACAAGATTTTCTACTCATTCTCATCCCTATTTTGTCCATCTTCCTAATGCATGAGTTAATCAGTTTTCTTTACTCTTGCATCCCTTGCACTGGTAAACTCTAGAACTCTTCCTGTTTTTTATTTTTCCATCTTCTTACGGGTTAAATCTTTTCAAGCGAGCCATGACAAGACAATCTCCCGAAATAAATTTGCCCATCCCCTTTTTTATATTTGCTTACTGTCTTGGATAGGAAATGGCAACTAAGCGATTTTTTATTACCTTTTTTTCTTGCCTTTGGCGGGTCCTTTGTGTGTAAAAAAAAAAACTGCTCAAAAAGTTGTCTCCTCTTCCTCCTTCTTTTCTTTATAAACCTTATTCTGTACTATCATATTCTTCCACATGTACTTTACTTGTGGCATGTTGTTCAGAAAATACCGTCGTCATACACCGACACGTCCCCCTGGGATCTGTTCCTCCTATGTGATCCTATGTAATCTTCCTCCTCCTCCTCCCCTCCCCTCCCCTCTCCTCCTTTCCCAGTTTGGCATCTCATTCTTATGTAGTATTTTTTCTAGCGATCTATTGCTGCCTTTTCTCTCTCTCTCTCTCTCTCTCTCTCTTCTCTCTCCCCTCTTTTCTCTCTTCTTCTCTCTCTCTTCTCTCTCTCTCTCTCTCTCTCTCTCTCTCTCTCTCTCTCTCTCTCTCTCTCTCTCTCTCTCTCTCCCCTCTCTCTCTCTCTCCCCTCTCTCTCTCCTCATCATGTTTACATAATTTCATCATATTCCTTACTTCCTTCGTTTTCTTTACAATACTAAAACTCAACTTCATTAATTCCGGTCACCCCTTTCCCTTTACACCTGCCTTCCTATCACGGTAATCTCCCTGTCATTCTTCCTCTCCCACCTTCTCTATCATATCCCTCCTTCTTCCGCACTTCCTTTCAGTACCTTATGTCGCACCTCCCCTTTTTTTTATCGCAACTTTCTTACATCTTGGGGGTTCTACCTTACCTGCCTGATTAGTGGAGAACGTCACACACACACACACACACACACACACACCACACACACGCACGCACGCACGCACGCACGCACGCACGCACGCACGCACGATTTAGCCACAGTTAGCAGTTCATTCAAAACGCTAAAAACACAGAAAAAATTGTTTCGTCCACCAAAGTGAGTTCGGTGTTCAT
Source organism: Chionoecetes opilio (assembly GCA_016584305.1). Taxonomy (NCBI): domain Eukaryota; kingdom Metazoa; phylum Arthropoda; class Malacostraca; order Decapoda; family Majidae; genus Chionoecetes; species Chionoecetes opilio. The sequence goes on from JACEEZ010016518.1 coordinate 3,653, forward strand.
CTGGATATTACCGGTTAGGTTAATAATCTTTGGCGGGGGGGGTTTGAGGGCAGCGGAGGTCCCCCGTTAGGAGGTCAATTCATTGTTATTTTCACCACTCGTCCAGACCTGTAGAATGGTGAAAAATACTTAGATCCAGACAGTCATGTTCTAAATATTAGCCATGAAAAACACAAAAAAACTTTATTAGGTTTCCGGAAAACAAAAAAATCTTTCCTCTGAAAAAAAACTCCATTCATTTTAGGCAAGGAAAAAAAGGTCACTGTCTCAGAAAATCACCGCGCAGTCCTTGTCCACTTTTTACGGCTATCTCGGCTACCGTAGTTATGACGCATTGTTTTTTCAAAGGGTAACAAGATTATTGCTCGCTTCTATTTACGCGCTGTCTGCACAGACAACTTCACACGGGCCCCCCCCTATGCACATATGTTGTACGTCCTCTAAAAGAATCCAAAGCCACCATTCACCCACTGATAGGCGATATTAAACTATCGCTATTATACTGAATTCGGTACCGTAACCCCGAATTTATGCCAAAGATGCCAGCAGTGGATGTTGTTGGTACATAATTTATTAATTTTTTATCATCAGAATCATCGTATAATGCGAGCACAGCCCTACACAAGACAGGAGAAAAACGCCCCTTCCTCTTGCCTCACCCGCTGACTGAGCGGAGTTGTTTGTAAAAAAAAAACGGGGTTTTTGCGTTCCATTTGTGACACGCGAACCCCGAACCAGCACCGAACCCAACCAGGAACTGAACCCAGAACCCGGAACTGAACCAGAACCAGGAACTGAACCCAACCAGGAACTGAAAGAACTGGTTCCTGCAACTTGGGCACAAATGGAAGAGGCCTATAATATTATTCAACTTTGAAAACCCACAAGAAATAGAATTTTAACCAAGATATTTGTTCACCTTCTGGGGGAAGAGAGGGAAATAGGTTAAAAGAACTTTAAAACCCAGCAGTAACACCACAAGCAACAAAAGGAATAAAGTTTTCAGAAAACCAATGCAGGGTGCCGTGATAAAGGCACTATACCCCAAACACCATCGGATCCGATCGATCAGAAGAAGACAGGCGGACCACAACAAAACGGGCTTGACAACGCGATCTGCAGCCTTGTTTTAGCGTGAAAATAACGTCACCTTAGAGCACGCCTTGGTGGCCGCGGTGAGTGAGAGTGTGTGGGAAGGTGTGGGGGGTGGTGAGGAGGGCGGGGAGGGTTTTGAGGAAGGGGTGAGAGGGGAAATAGCCAGCTGGCGTGTGTGTGGGCAGGGTGTGAGGAAGGTGACAGGGGTTACAACCTGTGTGCCTTGGCTGTGGCTAACTACCGTTTTGTTGCCTTGGCTGTGGCTACTACCGTTTGTGCCTTGCTGTGGCTTAATTAGTGTGTTGCCTTGGCTGTGGGTAACTAGCGTGTGAACATTGGGGTCTTTTGGCTGTGCTAATTAGTTGTGTGTGATGCCTTGGCTGTGGGTAACTATCGTGGAACTTTCCACACTCTAAAACTTCATAATTTTAACACCACTGTTTGTCGGGTGTGTGGTGGTGAGGGACCCATCTTGTATTCAAATCTTTTTGCCCACAATCTAGAAGCTTGCATAATTACTTAACACCACTGTTTGTTAGGGTGTGTTTTAGGTGGTAGGTCACTCTTATCTACGTAAAGCTTTTCCACGACTCTCAAACATTCATTTTCTTAACACCTACTTGTTTTGTCAGGGTTGTGTCCGTATCGGTGAGTTTTCAGGAACCGGGGTATATCCGACCTTTTTCCCACACTAGGCATTTCTATGTCTTACACCATCTGTGTGTCAGGTGTGTGTCTGGTGTAGGGTCATACTCCTTGTAGTCAACTCTTTCTCCCCACTATAACTTCATACTTCGCAACCCGAGCTGTTGTCATGCGGTGTGTGTGTGAGTGCCCATTGTCGGCAATTTTTTTCCCACACTCTCACATTCAATTCCTTAAACACCACTGTGTGTCAGGGTGTGTTTGGTGAGCTGACTCTTTCTAGTAAATCTTTTCCCACACTCTAAACATTCATATTCTTAACACCCACTGTGGTCAGGGTGTTTGTGTTGAGGTCACTCTTTGTATAAATCTTTTCCCACACTAAACAATTCATAATTCTTAACACCACTGGTGTCAGGGATGTGTTTTGTGACTGACTCTATTCTAGTTAAATTTTTCCCCACATCTCTAACATTTCATATTCTTAACACCAGTGTGTGTCAGTGGTGTGTGAGTGTGAGGTCACTCTTTGTATGTAAATCTTTCCCACACTAAACATTCAAATATTCTTAACACACACTGTGGTCAGGGTGTGGTGAGGTGAGGTCACTCTTTGGTAGTTAACTCTTTTTCCCCACACTCTAGGCCTTCATGATTCTTAACGACACTGTTGTGTCGGGTAGTGTTTTTGGTGAGCTGACTCTTTCTAGCACATCTTTGTCGCAACACGTCTAAACATTCATAATTCTTAACACCACTGTGTGTCTGGTGTGTGTTCGGTGGATTGACTCTTTGTATGTAGAATCTTTTCAATCGGTCATGCGAAGAGACTGTTGGCTGTTAGATAGACCGGCTTTTAATGTATCTACATGTACCACTAGTCCCGTGAATATTTTTGAATCTTTTAAACGTATTGAATTATAATTTGCAAAAACTTTACTGATTTATATCGCTATCTTTAAAGTTATCACTATGGATTTTGATTTGCCTAAGAAAACTTGACCAACTTTTGCATACAAAGACGATCCGGTGACTGCCTCAGACTTGAATGATTCAGACGCTTAACTAGTCATTGAGCGAGAAACAACCAACTGAGTTCGACTAAACTGACAGCTGAAAAGGTGCTAGTGTGACGCCGCCTTAAGCAGGGTAGAACAAGAATGTAACGGATTATTAAGCATGGAAACGGCTTAGAATTTAAAATGGAAATAGGGAGAAACTGTTCACCACTAGGGTGGTGAATGATTGGAATGGACCGTGCGTCGTCAAAGGATCTGGTCATCTGCGGAGTCTATGGGCGGTCTTTAAAAGGAGGCTGACAGTGTTATGGTGATTGGAGACATATGAAGGGTGGTATGTAGGTAGTGTTAAGTACAGGAAACTCCACGTGTTAGGTCTCCGGCCTCTTTAGCTTCCCTATGTTCTTATGTTCTTATGGATCTTCTCCTGCTTATAACGGCCGCGACGTTCAGGGGAGTGCGTCAGGTTCGTCACCAGTATCTACTCAACCAAAAAGTTGTTTCTGTAGTCTATTATATAACATAGGTCGTTTTCGTACACTCAGCTCAGAGTTGAACTTGATTACTAGAGTTCGCAATCGACAACCAGGTATTTACGAAAAAGCATCATATCCGTGTCACTTCACGACTTACTATGCAGACCACCATGTGGTACTGACTAATCACGTATGGTCACCGACACTATCCCTGTCACTCACCGTTCAGAGAGGTGTGGGGCGTAAGCTTGTATGTTGTTTATTTAGTGGATACAAGTGCCGTGTAATTTGTGTTAGCCCATGCGTGAAGTATTGTTTTGGTACTTCCTATCAGTGCGCCCACAATAGTACGACTCTACCGTAATATAATAATAATAATTGTTTTCTCACCCAAGGCATACCGAAAACAACTCATAACTATATGACGAGGAATGAACATCGTACTAAGCAAGCATTGATATTTACGAGCTATCTATTTGAAATTGGTAATCGGCCCGTCTCTTATGATAGTAATATTGACTCTGGTTATACTAATCGTTTTACGATGTTTTGAATGCTATTTTTAATATCACCCGGAGGCATTCCCATGGCAAAAAGCACAACACAGACAAAGACGTTAAACTGAAGTCCTAATATAATAATAGTGTTTTGATGATAACTTTTCATATAGATTTTGATGTGCCGTATTATGTATTGATATTGATAGGTTTTTTATATTATCATGGTACGTGTATCGTTGATTGGTACTTTCAACCAGTCATTGATACGGGTTAACTGATTTATCCCTCTCTCCAAACATTTTATTGATAAGTTTTGACAAGAGTGATGCACACTTTTGATAAAGTCTCACAAACCCATCCATTGGAGGCTATTGGTTCTGCTTTGTGAAGAGTCACACACGTCCTGTTCTTTTATTTCACCCTGTCAGCTCCCTCTTCCACGTTGTTGTCCAACATGTCACTATTATCAATCGCTTATCGCTGCATCTCGCTGCCCTGACTTCACGCTCCTGGCCTTGTTCCAAGTTTCCTTCCCCTCGACTTTTGGTGTTACTCTCTTTCCGACCTCCCCTGTCTGTTGGCCGCACATCTAACCGGTATAGGATACCCCCCTTTCGTTAGTCTCCTGAAAATATTAACCCTTCCTCCTCAACAATCCCATCCTACGCATCTTGATTCTAACTCACCCGTGTGCTTGTGTATTGACATTACCCTTTCTTGCTCCCTACCGTTAGTCACCCTGTATTTTCGTTGCTACATTTTTTCTTTACTCCCTGCCTTTTTATGCTTTGCTTAGTGCCATATGGCCTCTGATGTCTGGGTGACATTCACCTTTTTTGGCATTAATCAATCAATCATCAAGTCTCTCAATCACGTGTGCGTGTTCATGGTATGGTGGGAGAGAGCCCGTCAAAAGTTTCACATTAGCTATTTGAAATGGTCATCCTTTGGATGGATCTGGTCATAATGTATTACTGTTGAATGGTGATGCTGTGTTTAGCAGTGTGTTGAGTGTGTGTGTGAGCAGGAGGCAGGGTGTTGGAGGCAGGAGGCAGGGTGTTTTTGGAGGCAGGTAGGCAGGGTTTGTGAGGCATGAAGCGGGTGTGTGGGGCAGCATGCTGGGGGGTGGTGCGGCAGAGGCAGGTTGTGTCAGGCAAGAGGCAGGGTGGGGGGCAGGAGCAGGGTGTGTGAGGCGGAGGCATGGTGTGTGAGGCAGGGGCAGGGTGTGTGTACAGTGTGAAGGCCGCAAATGGCTCGCTTGTCCCTGACTGTGACCACTGTTGCAGGTGGTGAGGTCAAGTCCCCTCAGCTGGCTTCTCTGTGTCACTGACTGTGACCACTGTTGCAGGTGTGAGGTCACAGTCCATACTGCTCTCTGTGTCCCTGACTGTGACCTACTGTTGCAGGGCTGAGTCCGTGATCCCAGCTCAGCTGGCTCTCTGTGTCCTGACTGTGCCACTGTTGCAGATCTGAGGTCACAGTCCTGCTGGTGTGCTGCTGCCACCTTCAGGCATTCTCGCACCGGCAATCCCTAAGCTTCCGCAGGACCTGGCCACCATGATATGCTGCCGCGAGTATTTCTGCGCTGGAGGCTGGCGAGCAGGAGTCAGCATCACCACCAGTGGCTGGGAGCAGCATCAGGCAGCAGCAGCAGTCCTGTCTCAGCTGTGGGTGCACATGAGGGATTGCAAGAATCACCTGGAGGCAGGCATCTCAGGCCAGAAGGAGAGATCAGTTTTGGTTGCTCACAATGTAGTAAATCATTCAGAATTAAGAGTCTGCCTTGGAGACATTTTCCTGACACACAGTGGCGTCCGTGATCATGTAAATGTCTGTGAGGTGACTTCATTCATTCATGTGACATTCACAAAAAAATTAGTGATCAGTCTACCCTCAACAAACACCCCCTGACACACAGTGGTGTCAAGAAATCAACCATGTCTGGAGTGTGGGAAAAAGTTTACTCACAAGTCCTGTCCTCACCATACACCACCCTGACACCACAGTGGTGTTTAAAATCCATGATGTTTAGAGTGTGGGAAAATAAATTTAGTATATAAGTCTAGCCTCACCCGACACAATCCAGACACTACAAGTGGTTTAAAATCATGATGTGTAGAGTGTGGGAAAAGATTACTATGAGTCTAACCTCACACCACACACCCCCTGACCACAGTGGTGTCCCAGAATCCCAATGTCTGGAGTGTGGTAAAAGATTTACTACGGAAGTCTGTCCCTCACCATACACACCCTGGCACACAAGTGGTGTAAAAATCAGGAATGTGTAGAGGTGTGGAAAAGATTTACAAGAATCTGCCCCTCACCACACACACGGGTTGACCCTGACACAGCCAGTGGTGTTTAAAGTTATGGAATGTGTTGTGAGTTGTGTGAGGGAAGATTTTACCAGATCTGTCCCTCCCCACACACACCTGACACCAGTGGTGTTAAAAAATCTCAATGTGTTAGAGTGTGGGAAAGATTTTTTTGAGAAGTCTGTCCTCACCACACACACGCCTGACACACATTGGGGTTAAAAAATCACCAATGGTCTGGAGTGTGGTCAAATGATTAAGCTCGATAAGTCTCACCTCACCAGACACCCCTGCCACACAGTGGTTTTAAAAATTATGAATGTTGGAGTGTGGGAAAAGATTTAATGATAGTCTAACCTCAACCAACACGCCTTGAGACACCAGTGGTTATGAGGGAGTTCAATGTTGATTGTTTGTGAGAAGTGTTTTTCAGACAAAAGGGTTGATATTGCCAGCCGTGAAGATCCACTTTTGGGAGTGGTGTGTTTGGTGTGGACATGTGTAGTGGTAGGAGTGTGGCATGGGTGGTGTGGTGGACAGACAGTGTTACATGTGTAGTGGTAGTGGTGGCCATGGTGGTGGTGGTTGACAAGTGTTACATGTGCAGTGTTAGGAAGTTGGCAATGGGTGGTGTGGTGTGGATTGGACAGTGTTAATGTTTAGTGGTAGATGTTCAATGGGTGGATGGTGGTGGTGGTGGACAGAGTGTTACATGTGTAGTGTTAGATTGTGGCAATGGTGTGTGGTGGTGTGGACAAGTGTTCTGGTGTAGTGGTAGGAGTGGGCATGGGTGGTGGTGTGGGCAGAAGTGGTTACATGTTGTAGTGGTAGGAGTGTGGCAATGGGTGGTGGTGGTGAGACAAGAGTGTTACATGTGGTAGTGGTAGAGTGTGGCAATGGTGGTGTGGTGTGGTGGCGCGAGTGTTACATGTGTAGTGGTAGGATTGTGGCAATGGGTGAGTGTGGTGGACAGTGTTACATGTGGATGTAGGATTGTGGCAATGGGTGTGGTGGTGGACAAGATGTTACAATGTGTAGTGTAGGAGTGTGGCAAATGGTGGTGTGTGGTGTGACAGAGTAGGTTACATGTGATGTAGAGTGTGGAACTGGGTGAGTGGTGGTGGTGTGGGACAGATGGGTTATCTTGTGTAGTGGTAGGAATGTGGCAATGGGTGGTGGTGGTGGACGTGTTACATGTGGTAGTGGTAGAGTGTGGCAAGGGTGTGTTGTGGTGGTGGACAGAGTGTTAATGTTAGTGGTAGGAGTGTGGACAATGTGGTGTGGTGGGTGGTGGTGTGGTGGTGGCAGATTGTTCATGTGTGTGGTAGGGTGTGGCTGGGTGGTGGTGGTGTGGTGGACAGAGTGTTACTGTGTAGTGGAGGAGTGTGGCAATTGGTGGTGGTGGTGGGGGTGGGGCAAGGATGAGTGTTTACATGTGTAGTTGGTAGGAGTGTGCAATGGGTGGTTGTGGTGTGGTGGTGGGACAGAGTGTTACTGTGTAGTGGTGGGAGTGTGGCAATGGGTGGTGTTGGTGGTGGTGGTGGCAGAGTGTTACATGTGTGTGGTATGAGTGTGGCAATTGTTGGTGGGACGTGTGTTACCTGTGGGTTGGCAGGAGTTGGCCTCTCATAGGTGTTGGTAGTAGTAGTGTTCACTAGTCTAGTGTTATGTGTTGTGTGCCTTTCCTTCAGTTTAAGAGAGTGTGGATGGTAATGACATGCAGGGTGATGGTGCTGAAGTATTGTTCGCGGCTTGACCTGGGGCCCCCCATAGGCATAGGAACTATTTTTTTTTTTTAATTTTATTATTATATTATTATTTTTTTTTATTATTTTTTACAGAACAAAGACTGCCACGATTTTTTTTTTTTTTTTTTTTTTTTTTTTTTTTTTTTTTTTTACCTACCTGTATAACGTGTTTCTTAGTTCAGGTTTGTTTATCTTCATCTTTAGTGTTGTTTTTTACCGTGCCACCACCACCACCACCACTTTCAACGTTCTGTGTACCTATATACTGCTAATTAATGCCCGCATAGCCACACATACCCACATCCCCACTATCCCTTCTATCACAAAACCACACCAAGCATTTCCCCACCACTACTACTACTACTACTACTACTTACACAATGTCCCGAGATATTTCTACTTAGATATTATATTACCTGAGATATTTCATGTTATTTGTGATCATATTTTGTCCGTGACAGTTTGTCTGTGGTGGCATGAAGAAGGAGTGATGGCGTGAAAGAATGTGTTTCTCAAGGCCGGTTCCCACCAGTCCGCCGCTGTGCTGTTCACCGCCCAGCAGTGACGTCACCATCATCACCGCATGGAGTGGCTAGTAGTGGTCACACGGCCTTTAGGGGTCAAAATGCAACACTGGCCCTGTACAAAAGATGACCTCTAAGGTGTTACACGGGTCCTTCACAAGCCAGCTACAGTGAGAGGCAGAGAACTGTATTTTTTTGTTTCTAATGTGTGGTACAGTTTTACTATAATTCTATATATCAGTGGTTCGTAGCCTTTTTTTAGTCTCGTCCACCTTTGAGATTCATACATTTGTCTCGTGTACCCCCAGTCAGAAAAAAGTTTAATTAGAGTAAGGAGTAATGGTTTGGTACTAGATGAAAGCAGTACAGTCCTGTTCATCATGTGCCAGGACATTGAGATCCTTGAACGGTGTATTTTTACATACCTTGTAAGCGCAGTCCCCATATGACGGGCGGGGGTCACGTCAGAGTCTTACGTCGGATTGGGCATGGCCCCCGTTGTTATGGACTCGCTCAGCGGGAGTATTTGGCGTTGTTTGTACCTGTGAGGAGGACACAGATCCGGATCTTCAAGTCGCTTGTTATCCCTGTCTTACTCTTGGTTGTGAGATGAACTAAAATAGTGACTTGAAGAGACGAATCAATGCTTTTGGGTAATAATGTCTTCGCAGATCATGGGGTATCGCTTGGATGATTACATGTCAAATCAGCGCATTAGCACCGTGAGACTTGAAATCGAGGCCTATTACCTGCATAGGTCCTCAGCGTCAACTTGGGCTTGTGGGTAGGTGGCACGCCTAACCCTGAAACCGATCCTTCCCCTCGGGTTGTATCTGTAAGAGACCATCCGCGTGGAGGAGGCCAAGGGGGCGCCCACAAGGCTCGTGGCTGGCAAGTTGATGTTTTTCTTATCGAAGAGCTTGCTTGTAATGGAAAGGAGCCTGCGATAGCAACCGTCACTTCGGGGTGACCCCCGTGAGTGGGTCGTAGGGTGGGCGCGGCGACGCGACGCGCCCCCCAGCGTATGCCCCCATGATTGCATTGATGTCTGCATACCCCCAAGTGAAAGGTTTCATACAAGGTGTACAGGTTACCCCTTGAGGCCATAACGTAATTTTTCATTGTAATTTGGGTACCTTAGAAGATTTTTAGTTAACGTAAGCATAATTGTTTTAGATTATACCAGTTTAGTTAGGTATCCTTGTCGACTTAGCTAATTTTGGTATATGTAGTTATTTTTCGTAATTTTATGGCTACAAACAGACTATGTTATATTGCCAAATGCAGATTGGGTGGCGTGAAGGGTTAAGAACCACTGCTATAGTAATTAATTGTTTGAGTATTCAGTTTCAAGAGCTAGTCAAGAATTTAACAGATATTTTCTGACTTACATATCATAAAAAAAAACTTTTATGACTTCCATATGTTTATTAGCTTACATGTATTTAGAAGTCAAGACACAAACATGAGTTACACTTCTCGAGTGCTGATTCATAATTGCTGTTAAAAAATATATAGTGTATTGTCTATTTTATTTATGGGTCAAATGGCGTCAGGGCCACGCCCTCTGCATCCTCTTACCCTCCCCTTCTTGCTACAGGGCACTGATGGTGCATTCCTCGTATCATCACTACCCATCACAATATCTTCACTAACTTAACAGCGGCGGTGACCACTGGACAGAGCATCTCACTACCACAAAGGGTGACAAAATCAAAACCCCTCTGTAGTGTAAAATTGCTGTGTCCAGTGGTCACGCCGCTGTTAAGTAGTGAAGATATTGTGAATGGGTAGTGGATGATACGAGGATACACAATCAGCTGCTGCCCCGTACAATAGAAGGGGAGGTCAGGGGGCGGGCTTCCTAACGCATTTTGACGTCATAACTAAAATAGAACTATAGTAGCAATGTTTGAGGTGGTTAAGACAAAAATAATGTGTATAAAAAATCAACTTTGATAAAAAAAAAAGTTACAAGCAAGACAAGAGAAATCAGTGGACATAACACAATACATATATATTATATTAATTCAATATATTATTATAATTATATATGATAGTAATACAATTTAAGATATAAATCCAAATAAATATACTTTTATGATGCAAATAGTAGTTTTTTTAGTATAAACTCACCCAAAAAGTAGCAAAAAAACTCAAAAAGTTCGAAAATGTGCCTCCAAGCCTCTTCGGAGATAAGACTGTTGGAATTGATTAAAGACAAAGTATATGTTGAGGCAATTATTTAGGACTAAAAACCACATTGTACATTGGATAGCGAGGTGTCATTGGTTATCACTGGGATATTACGTGTCAAGTGTGTGGTTAATATACTGGGGGAGACATACTGTGGCTCTGTGGCTGTGGTGCGGAGAGAGAGAGAGAAAAACATATTCATGACGAATTTCATATACTTCCTAAACACACTCCTCGGATCTTCAAGTCGCTTGTGATCCCTGTCTTACTCTATGGTTTGTGAGACATGGACACTAAATAGTGACATTGGAGAGACGAATCAATGCCTTTGGTAATAGTTGATCTCGCAGAATCAGGGGGGATCGTGGGATGATTAAGTGTCAAGACCAGCGATTGCAACCGTGAGACTGCATCAAAGGCCTATTACCTGCATAAGTCCGTCAGCGCCACCTTGGGCATGTGGCAACGCTACCCTGAAACCGATCCTCCCATCGGGGTTGTATCTGTAGAGACATCCGGCGTGGAGGAGGTGCCAAGGGGGCCGCCCCAAGCTCGTGTCTGGGGCAAGTTTATGCTTCTTGTTTAGAGAGCTGCTTGGTATGGTAATGCAGCTTGCAGCATGTGGACTGACTTGGTGTGGGAAGCATTCCTGCATGGTATCTGCTTGGTGTTTGAAGGCAGCCTGAATGGAGGACTCGCGCGTGTGACCCCCGGATTGGCGTCGTAGGGGTGGGGGCGCAGGCCACACAGCCCCGTCATTGATGGCTTTGATACTGTAGGCACACTTTTGTCACTCTAGATATACTGTTGACATGGCAATAAATATATGTCTCAATACAAATACACTGGCAATCGATTTTAAGTTTCTTTTACAAAAAAAAAGTTTCCTTTTGCCTAATCTCCGTTACTGTCTTCTAATTATTTAGGCAGCAGAATACTAATTTACCGGCATGATACTGGACTTTTAATACTACTAATCAAACAAATTTTTTTTGACTTGGTAAATATATGTAGCTAATAAAATATTGAAGTTCATCAGAATTATTTTTATGAATGTAGTGTAAAAATATTGAAGTAAAATATCTTGATTGCTCTTTTATTAATTAAAACTGATTCTTATTCTTCATTGAGTAATTGACTAATACAAACTGTGTGGCACTAGAATGAGGCAGCATAATTACAGTGGGTGGTGGAAGTGTGTTAGTAAAGCAAAACTGCAGTTCTTCTCCGCTCACCCCTGTCGCCTTTTTTTATGAATGTAGTTAACCCCTTGAGGCCCAGACGTAATTTCCATTGTAAATTTGGGTAGCTACCGTTGAATACGATTTTTAGTGACTTTAAGCAATCATTTTATAGCTTGACCTGTTTAGTATCCTTGGCCACTAACGTCTTTGTATATTCAGTTAGTTTTAGTAATTTTATTGCTAACACACACAATTTATATAGCCAAGGAAAGATCGCTGGTCTCAAGGGTTAAGGAAAAAAAAAAAATAAAAATTTTTTTTCCTTTACGCTTATAGCATTACTAGTAAATCTTCTTATACCATAGAACAACAATAAAGCAGTTCTTATCCTCTCACATGTGACTGGCTTGTGATGACCCTGTAACAAACCTTAAGAGAGTCATCAGTAGGCATCTTGCACTTGGCCAGTGTTGCAATTTTGACCCTAAAGGCCGGTGGTTTACCACTACAGCCACTCAGCGTGCTGATGGTACGTCATTGTTGGGTTGTGAACGGCAGCAGCGGGCCTGTTGGAACCGGCACTTAAGACATCCACCATCACTCCTTCATGCCACACCAAAAACTGTCCTGGCAACAAACATTGATCAATAGAAATAACATTAAATTCTCAGTGCGATATGAAATATCCAAGTGAAATATCTCTCAGTGTATTTCATCACAAGAAAATGATCAGTGTACTGATGTTTGTCCTGTAGTACAAGGTGGTGTGTCAAGTATAACCACCATACTATGTGTTAAGGATTAGGGGTGGTGTTGGTGGTAGTGGAAGGAGCTCAGGAGAGGAGAAGAAAGAGGAAGAGGAAGGTGTTTTACAAGAGTGCGATAGAGAGAAGAGATGATTTGTCTTCTGATACTAGTGATGGAGAAGGGTGGGTGTGGGTGTGTGTGGGGTTACAATTTAACATATGTATTTTTGTTTGTATGTATTTATTATGTATGTATATATGTATGTATGTAGTACCTGTGTGTGTGTGTGTGTGTGTGTGTTTACCTAGCCTTAAAGAAAAGTCAACCCTTACTATGTGACTCAAAAATGTATCTTTGTTAGTCAGGCCCGTCTACACTAGGCATTACGATTATAATGCTGGAACTCTATTTTGGTGTTGAGTGCTGGTGGGGGCAAATCTAGCGGGCCATTTCTGCCACGTAATGCATCAGTAGCCGTCAGCTGTCCTGCTGCCGTCTCTGTTTTACTATCAAAGGCTTATTACTATTATTGACAAGGATTTCTCTTACTATTTAAGGATCATAATTATTATTACCAGGATCTTTCTTTGTATGAGGGGCTTATAGTATCATTATCTGGTGGCTCTCTCTCTGGTACAAGTCAGCCAATGTTATGATTCAGTCAAGAAGTCATGCGCGCATCACGCCAACACTAGTGTGGACACACCCGTTCTGCATCACTTCCCGCAGCACATGATGCGCATCGTAATGCCTAGTGTGGACCTAGCTTTAGGGAGCGAGGGGGGAGGGTAAGGATTCATTATGTTAACTGGCATCTGAACTCGACTGACCTGTGTGTGTGTGTGAGAGAGTGTGATGAGTCCACCACCACAATCACCACAGTCCTGCCTGGCTGTGGTGGCTGTGGTGAAGACGGGAACTGTGTGTGGTGAGGATTGGATCTTGAGTCTTGTTCTGTCTGTTCTTCACATGATGGAAACACTGAAAGATAAATAGACGTTAAAGGTAAAGTAAATACGAATACAGTATGAGACAGGAGGAGGACACGAGAGAGAGAGAGAGAGAGAGAGAGAGAGAGAGAGAGAGAGAGAGAGAGAGAGAGAGAGAGAGAGAGAGAAAGTGTGAGAGACAGAGAAAGTGTGAGAGAGGACAAGAGGAGAGGACGACAAGAGGAGAGAGAGGTGGAGGGAAAGAGCGAGAAAGTGAGAGAGAGAGAGAGAGGGGATATAGTTTTATACAGTACATATATTTTTTTGTCATTTATTTACTCATTGATTACTAATTTACTTTATTTCTTTATCAGTTTTTTTTTACTGATAACTTACTGACTGGTTTACTTTTTTTTTTACTTTTTTATGATAGAATATAAATGATGTAGAATGATAGAGAATAAAAATTATTAAACACGAAACAACTTTTTTCTGGCAGACTTGACTGGGTTCAATCAGCGGTCAGGTGTGTGGTGGTGGTGGTAGCTGTGGTGGTGGTGTGTGTGGTGGTGGTGGTGTGAGGTGGTGGCTGTGGTGGTGTGATGTGGGGTGGTGTGTGGTGTGGGGTGATGGCTGTGGTGGTGTGTGGTGTGATGTGGGGTGGTGGTGTGTGGTGTGGGGTGGTGGCTGTGGTGTGAGCTGGTGTGTGGTGGTGGTGGTGGCTGTGGTGAGGGTGTGGTGGTGGTGACGGGAACTGTGTGGTGGTGACTGCCTGTTGAGTCTTCTGTCCATTCCTCACAGGATGGAAACACTGAAACATAAAATTAATATACATGTAAATTTAAGGCAACAGGTATCTAATGAAACTATTTTTTTGCTTTACGCCAAATGACAGCCCTTGATCTGCTTCACATTGACTTCTCTATACATGTTGCAATTATCTGCCATAGTTTTTGAGTTATTGAAAAAAAACCCGATTAAAAGTCAGTCTCTGTCATCAGTCATCAGTCGACCTGTCGTCTCCGTGAAGTGAGGTTGTGCTTTGGTTTAGCTCTCCGATTAGAATGGCTCGTCTGTAGGGGAGTGTTGTGGGGGCGGAGAGTGAAGTGGTGTTTTTTGGG
>JACEEZ010016521.1:0-12925 GCA_016584305.1 Chionoecetes opilio
ACCCAAAATTTTAGGGCAGACGGCGCGAGCATGCTGCCCACCGCGAGAGCGAAACACTGACCAGGGGTGACAGGAGACGCTGGACTGCCGGACAACTTTGTCATTTACGACCAGCGCCAGGCATTTCAACGTATGAAAAAAAAAAAAAAAAAAAAAAAAATCTTGGACTCCTGACATATTCCCGGACCTCGGATTTTGTCCAGCAAATCCGATATCTGGGAAATCTAGGTCCGTGAAATCGAGGTTTGTGGTACTATATATATATATATATATATATGATAAGTTTATATAGACTAAGTATCGATCGTTGCTGACAGAGCCTCTCGCCAGCCTAGATGCTTTGCTGCCGACTAAACCTGCCTAAATCAACATACCGTGACATCAAACCACAACAATCGGGAAAAAAAAAAATTAAACTACAAAATATGTAAAAATGCAATGTCAATCGTTCAGCCGTCAGGAAAGGAGCATGGCAGAGCACCAGGGATTTAAATTTTAAAGGGACGCGCTGATTCATACGCACATTAGATATGCCTATCGGAGCGTCTGACCCTGCCAATTTCACACACTAAATATCAAAAATTTGAATGTCATATCAAATATCAAATGTGACTCCTACGTCCCATACATACATGTCCTCTTTGTAATTCCTGACATAGCTCTATACATTGCTATCAAGTCTCCTTCTTTTTCCAATGATGGCAACCCAAATTTTCTTCAGCCTCTCCTCATAAGTCAGGTCTGACAGGCTAGGAAACATCTTTGTGGCTGCCCTCTGTATTCTTTCTATCTTCTTTACATTTTTCCTCTTGTGCGGAGACCAAACTACTGTGGCGTACTCCAATCTAGGGCGTATCATGGCAACAATTGATTTCTTCATCATGACCTCTTCCATATAGATAAAGGCCATTCTGATGTTTGTAAGAAGATTATATGTAGCACCAACAATTATATTAATGTGTTTCTCTGGGTGATACGTCGTCCTCAATTATTACTCCAGATCATTTTCTTCAATTGCTTCATTGATAATCTCTCTTCCCATTTTGTAATACCATCTTATTCTATGCGCACTCTTACTAAATTCTAATATCTGCACTTTTTTGCATTAAATTCCATTTTTCATTTTAGACTCCATTCATATATTACTATCCAAATCTTCCTGTAGGAGTCTGCAATCCTCCTCCTTATTAACCTTTTCATAACGTGAACCTGTTTCATAACGTGAGCCTGTTTGCAGATGATGTGAAAACTATAAGAACATAAGAACATAAGAAAATAAGGAAGCTCCAAGAGGCCGTGAGACCTACACGAGGAACTACCTCGTGTAGGTCTCATGGCCTCTTTGTAGCTTCCATGTTTTCTTAAGTTCTTATGTTCTTATAATTTTCACATCATCTGCAAACAGGCTCACGTAACTTTTTAAATCAGACACCACGTCATTAACATAAATATGGAACAAAACAGGTGCTAATATCGAGCCTCGAGGTACTCCGTTAATACCGTAAATTGCTGCGCACAAGTCGACCTCAAGATTATTAGCTCAAGATACGGGTTAGGCCTATACAGGGAGGTCCTGTTATACGAGCATTCGGTATACGAGAATCCAATGATACAAGATGTGTAAATTAGGGTCTATTTTCAACATACGAGATCGAAAGTCCAATGATACGGCATTCAAACTGGGGTGAGTAAAATTATCAAGTTCAATGCGCGCCCTACCACCCCCGGGCTGGAAAAGGGGGGGTTTGGGTTGACCCCAGGGGAGCCACCCCTAACAACCCCGACCTGAAGGGTAAAAAGCATAGGGCCCGCTGACTTTTAGGGTAATTAGCAATGTGCGACCCCAACCTTGGGACCGCAGTCAGGCACCCCTAGCAAGGCGTGACCGACGGTAATTAAAAAGGCGGGGCCCTGCAGGGCTAATTAGCAGGTTTGGGGCCCAAACCCTTTGAAATGCTACACTACCTTCCTTGTATCAAGCGCGCCCCCCTACAGTACTACGTCTTTTTGTTGTTTCAGTTTTTTTTTTAATTAAATGTAGAGTTATGTTATTTGTGGCTATTTTCTCATTCAGAAGCTTTTTCTACAGAATAGGTAGTACAGTGTGGGTAATATAGACGCTTGTGTTTGTTGGTTTGCTATAGTTTTTTTTAGCTTGAAAAAACGTCTTTTTTTTTTTTCTTTTTCTTTTTTTTAATTTGAGGGTTCCGGGAACCAACCTATTTTTTTACCATTAGTTATGTTTTTTCCTTAACGAGATTTCGCTTACGAAAAGACAGGGGGAAAACCAACGCTCGTATTTGGGGACCTCCGTACTTGCCGTATAAGCGGCCCCAAAAAATAGGGTAGGTATTGGTGGGCCAAACCTTAAATTTGGATACCCCTGGTATCCGGTATGTTATCCGGTTCTTTCCGTAATACAGGAGTGAGGCAAGGGTGCGCCCTTTGCCCCTCATTTTTAAAAGTTTGTAGGACGGGGTTTTGGAAAAGGTTGTAGATAAAAGTGATTGGGAGCATCCATCGGAAAACACCAAGATAAAGATTTTGTTTTTGCCGATGATGCAGAAATTTTTGCTGATGCGGGAGGTCCTGGTGAGGGCTCTGAGGCGCCCGAGGGGCAAACCCTTTTGGGGATTTGAGGTCCCCTGGCTCAAGACCAAGGTCCAGGTGTTGGAGATTAGGAGAAGCAATACAGTTGTTCAGTGTTGCCGGGGACATTGAGATTTGGAAAGTTTTAAACCTGGTACGCAGTCCATAATGAGGGGATAAAATCAAGAAGTTTCGGCGGATTTGGCATAGCCCCGGTTTTAGGGACTCCTCAGCGGGAGTTTTTGGGCGTTGTCGGTATTTTTTGCGGGGGCAAAGATCCGGATTTTAAAAATCGCTGTGATCCTGTCTTACTCTAGGTTTTTGTGAGACATGGACACTGAATAGTGATTGAAGAGACGAAGAAAAATGCCTTTTGGGGTAAAAGTGTCTTGCAAAACTTTGGGGTATCGCGGGGATGTTTACGTGCCAAATCAGCGTTGCCCGTGAACTAAACGAGGCTATTCCCTGCATATCGTCACGCCAACTTCGGCTATATGGGCATGTGGACGCTACCCTGAAACCGATCTTCCATGGGGTTGTATTTGTAAGAGACAACCCGGCTGGAGGACCCCTAGGGGGCGCCCACAAGGCCGTGGCGGGGAAATTTTGATGTTTTCTTGTCGGAGTGCTTGGTATGGGAAAGGAGCCTGCATGGAATCGCGCGTGGGACCCCCGGGAGGGGGGTTTCATGGGGTTGGGCGAGGCGACGCCCCCCCCAGCGTATGCCCCCAATGATTGATTGATGGTACGGTACAGGGAAGCCCCTTAACGAGCTTTCGGATCGGAAATAAATGATACGAACTGAGTAGATTGGGTCTTTTTTTAAATATACGGATCAAAAACCCATGCTACGCTTCAAACGGGAGTGAGTAAAATTACCAAGTTAAAAAATTGCGCCCTACCACGTATGCATCGGGGCTGTCCGGGGCTTATATGAGGGTTGTGGGGGCCCCCAAGCGGGGCGCACACTTGGCTAATTCCCCCAAAAGTAAACCCAAAACCCCTGCGTGGACCGACCCGCTTGACCCAAATTCCCCGCACATCCGTTGGGGGGTTCCCGCCGGGCTTCCTAGCCCAGCTTCGGCATTTCCCACCTACCACCACAGTGAGAGGAACCATAAAATGAAGAAGTGGTATCAAAAGGGAAAGAATAAGAGAAGACAGTTAAAAGGGAAAAAAAAAAGGATGGGGGGTATCGTCCCAAAAATATAAAGGGCTAGGTCAACATAACTAAGTAAACGTTTACCTAGAGCCAAAAAAAACCCGAAATTTTGGGGTTTAGTAAAACAAGCAGATTTGATCTGGGAGTGCCAGTTGGGGAGGTCAATAAAAATGTATGGAGGGAAAAACAAAAAATAAAAAAGGAGGTGGGTAATGGTGTTAAAAAGGAAGGGTGGTAGTGGGGAATGGGAAAAAGGAGAAGGTATGGCCGGGGTTTTAAAGGTAGAGTTGGTGAGAAAAAAGGAAAAAAAGAGGACTTATATCGTATACTTCCACTTAAGACAAATTCCTGGGGAGAGAAGAGTATGGGACATGATAAAAACACAAGCAAATGTTTAAAAAATACGAGGGAAAAATTGTGAGAACAAAATTTTTGAGGGGGAGATTTTAACTGCAAAGAATTTTGCGGGGGGAAAATGGTATATGAAGGAGGAGAAGACTCATGGGGTGGTACATTTTTGGGGTTTTGGGAATGAAAAACATCATGATCATGGGTTAAAGAGAACACAAGATTTAAGAGCGAAGAAAACCCTCAAGATAGACTACTATTGACGAAAGAACTGGAAGTAATTAGAAAGTAAAAATACCAGTGCCCACTTGGAAGAGCGACCATGTATTATTTAATTTGAATAAAAAAGTAGCAAAAAAAAAGGGGAGAAAAGAAAAACAAGAAAGGAAGATACAATTATGGAAAGAAACTTGAGGATTTAAAAACATCTTGGAGAGACCCACTGGAGTAATTTTTCCCTGCAAAAAGGAGTACCCAGAAAAAAAAGGGTAGTTCATCCGAATTTTCACCCAAGGAAAAAAATAGTTTTTCCAAGGGTAGTTATCAGAAAAAAAAAAAACAAAAGAAAGGTTAAAAGAAAATGTGAATTAGCAAGACTAGAAAAAGAAAAAACATGGAAAGTTTTGGGGGAAAAAAAAGGGGGTATCAACCTTTGGGGAAGTACAAAAACAAAATAGAAATGAATTGTAAAAATCCGAAGAGAAGAAGAAAGTAACTATGAGAGAAATAATAAAAAATGTAGAACGAACCGAAAATTTTTATAGATATATTAATGGAAAAAAGAAAAAAAAGGAAGGAATGATAAGTGAAGGAGAAGGCATAGGTATGAAGAGCATTACAACGGCTGAGGTATGAAAAAGGCTCTCAATTATTTACAAGGAAAGTGAATTTAAAACGAAAAATAAATAGCAAAAAAAAAATAAGGAAGACATAAAAAATAGACGAATAGAAGTAAAAAGGCTAATGGGAAAATCAAGATGTGAGAAAAGCCCCGGGGCCAATGGAGTGGCAAATTTGGGTAATAAAAGTGCAGTAACCAATAGCAGGAAAATTTTCATAGGTAATTTAAGTTCCCCTAAGGAGAGCAGGGGTCCCGCTTGATTTGGGAAAAGAGAAATATTGTGCCCAAATTTACAAAGGAGGGACAAAGAAGAACCACAAAAAAAAAACAGGGTACATAAAAGGTAGGGCAAAAAAGTGTGAAAAAATTTTTGAAGGACCGATGGTTTAAAATTTGGAAGAGACAAAAAACACTCACAGGTGGCCAGTTTGGATTTTGAGGAGGGAAAGCCTGTAAACGAATTTATTTAAACTTTTCTCGGGGAGTGATCGAGTGAAAAAGGAAAAGAGGGGGGGGCGATTGGGATATACTTGGCTAAAGAAGGCATTGACAAGGAATATAAGAGATGCTCTGGAAGCTAGAACAGTAGGGGATTTAAGGGTGGTTGCGAAATGGATGGAAGATTTTTTAGAAAAAGAGAGATGAGAACAGTATAAAAGATCAAAGTCAGAATGGGGCAGTGTGAAAGTGGGGCTCCTCAAAGGGTCGTATTGGCCCCCGTATGTTCTTGGTCTAGTAAATGATATGGCAGAGGGAGGAACATTTTTATGAGTTTATTCGCTGATGATGCTAAATTTCTAAGAAAAGAAAAAGTAAAAAGGACTGTGAGGATCTACAAAAAAATCGATAAGATTTTCAGATGGAGTCAACTATGGGGAAAAAGGAGTTTAAGCTAAAAATGTAAAAGATGGAAATGGGGAGTAGCAAAAAAAGGGCGAGAGGAAAGTATTCGAGGGGAAAAGAAAGGACATTCAAAACAAAGGCGAAAAAAATCTGGGAGTATGGATTCGGACAATTTGTCACCTGAGAAAAAATAAAACAAAATACAGGAGAACATATCAGTTGCTGAGGGGGTTAAGAATGGCTTTTAAATATCTGGTGAAGAGAGATTAAAAAATTTATAACTCCTGATTTGACAAGGTTGGGAAAATGCGGACTGATTGGTCACCCCTAAAAAAGGATATAAAGGGAAAATTTAGAGAATACAAAGAGCAGCCACAAAAATGGGGTCCCAAACCTGAGAATTTTCCATATGAGGAAAAACTTTCAAACTAAAGCTCCCAATCTGAGAAAAGAAGAGAAAAGGGGGGATTTAAGCAGTGCATAAGGGACAATGGGTCTGGAAAAAATTTATAGAAAGATTTTTTGTGTGGGGCGAATAAGGCAAAAGGGCATGAGAAAAAAATTGAAAAGGAAACATTCAAAGGGGCATAAAAAAATCACTTCCCGTATAGAACATAGAAGCCTGGAACAACCTTTATCAAAATGATTAATGCAAGAAGATTCAGGACTTCAAAGGGAAAGGGTAAAATAAATTTTGGGGAAGGGACATACAGATAGCTCTTTAAGTATTTAAAAATAGGTAAAAACAACTAGGTAAATACAGGGAGGGGGAGTGGGGCCCTCTCACTGTAGGGGTTTGGGGGTAATGCTGAATATAGGAATCCCGGGGGACAAAAGGGGGTTTTGGTTTTTACCCCAGTATCACCCCAAGCAAGGCATGACCTGAAGGGTTTAAATTTGGCCCGATGTGCGGGCCGACCTTTAGGGGGAATTAGCCCGGTGGGCGGCCCCAACTTTGGGGTCCTTTCAGTATTTTTTAGCTTGAAAAACATTTTTTTGATGGGGTCCGGAACCAAACCTATATTTTACCATTAGTTATGTATTTGCTATACGAGATTTTGCTTTTTCAATATGGTAGGGGGAACCTAAGTATATCTTCGGGCTTCCCTGTACAATAAACCCTTCATGTCGGGGGGGTTAGGGAAAAAGAGACACCCGCGAGTATCGTAAATCCGCGAGCATGACATTAGTCATTCATTTACCCATATTTTTTTTTTTTTTTTTTTTTTTTTTTTTTTTATTACATCACAAAGGACTGGCCAAGGGCACAACAAAATGGTAACACAAAGCCCGCTTAGTTGCCAGTCCTATAAAGAAGACAGTAAGAATAAAATAAAAAACAGGGGGTGAGCCAATTTAGTTCGGGAGGTGTCTTGTTACTCTTATTTTGAAAAGATTTGAGTCATAGGAAAGTGGAAAAATAGAAACAGGAAGAGAGTTCCAGAGTTTACCAGTGAAAGGGATGAAAGAGTAAAGATACTGATTAACTCTTGCATGAGGAAGATGGACAGAATAGGGATGAGAATGAGTAGAAAGTCTTGTGCAGCGATGCGCCGCGGGATGGGGGGAGGCATGCAGTTAGCAAGTTCAGAAGAGCAGTGAGCATGAAAATAACGGTTAGAAGAGAGCAAGAGAAGCAACATTGCGACGGTGATTTAAGATTGAAGACAGTCAGTCAGAGGAGAGGAGTTGATGAGACGAAAAGCTTTTGACTCAACCTGTTTAGGAGAGCTGTATGAGTGGATCCTCCCCAAACATGTGAGACATACTCCATACATGGGCGGATAAGGCCCCTGTAGAGAGCAAGCAATTGGGAGGGGGGGAAAAAAAAAAAAGAAAAAAAAAAAAAAAAGGGGGGGGGGGTTGAAAACCGTGAGTAATCAAATCCGCGAGCCTGAAAACCTGCGACCATGAAGGGTTTATTGTATACGGTAACCTGTCGCAAAAAC
This sequence comes from Chionoecetes opilio, assembly GCA_016584305.1. NCBI lineage: Eukaryota > Metazoa > Arthropoda > Malacostraca > Decapoda > Majidae > Chionoecetes > Chionoecetes opilio. Next base: position 7,733 of record JACEEZ010016521.1, read on the forward strand.
ACAACACCACAACACTTATATGAAGATATGAATCTTTACTATAGGTCTGACTCTTGTTTTCACTAGAAAAACACCATAGTCCCCTGATAGTACCGCTACATACTGTATATTACAGTAAAACACGGTAGTATGACTGGACTGCACTTACTGGTGCCCTCCGCCATTTGCATATGTAAGAAAATGGCGCCACTAACCCCACACGGCTATGAAACTATGGGTCCGTTACACTGCCGACACTCAGCTTAATGACCCTTATACACTGAAACAGGCTAACAAGGCTTACTAAACCACCGGAGGCTCATCTGAGTGGCGCATATACTAGTTGTCTGACTGGCTGGTTGGGTTAAGTGGCGTTTCCCGTCAGTGTTTACAATTTGTGAATCAGCTGTTTCATCTGCTGTTGGAAAGCTGTATTCAATACCCACACGGTATCCACACGATGTATAAGTCAACCCCTAGTTTTGGAGAGATATTTTCAGGCTCAGAGAGTCGACTTGTACGCCGCCATTTACGGTAAACTTCTTCACCCTGACGCACAGTCTTTTATTACGGTTCTCATCTGTCTCCCTTTTAGGTAGTCCTTCATCCATTTCAGGTCATTCCCATCCAGTCCTCCTTCGTACTCTAGTTTTCACAACAATCGGTTATGGGGTACCATATCAAATGCTTGCTTCACATCCATGTAAGCACAATCCACCCATCCAATTCTTTCCTGTACTACGTCGATCACCCTTGAGTATAAATATTGCAGGTTTCATGTACAGGAACCTTCAGCTCTGAATCCAATTGTCTGTCTGATATGATCCTTATTTTCTCAAGATACTTCTACGCTTCACTTTCTTCACTCACCTTAACTCTTAATTTCAATTGATTTCCCTCTGTTTCTTGACTTTTCAATCTTAAACTTCCCTTAACTTCTCTCATTATTTTCGTCTGGCAAGCTTTCTTATTTGTACTCTGTCCACCTTTTCACAGCAACCTTATCTTCTAGTATCTTTCCATCATTACTCAAGACCACTTGCTACCTTATTCTGCTCATATTGCTCAATTCTATCCAAAGCTGTTTCCAAACATTCCTTGAGGACTAATTGAGGGCCTTATTTCTGTAACAGCATAAGCGCCACTGGACAAGTTTTTAGAAAAACAGGGTCAAAGTTTTTTGTCTTTTACTTATCAACTAATAAACTTACGAAGGCCGGGTTTGTTTTATTTGACAGCCTTGGCCTTTATAATTTTCTCTCTCTTGAAATGATCAATTTTTGTTGTGCCAAAAAAATAACCATAACCCCCCCCCTGTTTTTTACAATTATTTTTTACTTTCTTTACATTACTGTTATATTTTCCACATTAAACATCTAGATCACTGTAAATCAAATAACATCACAACATGAGATAGCCCAGGGCAAGGCTGGCTCAGCATAGCAGTCTCAGCATGCCCACTCTGATTGAGTATAGATGTCATAATGCATCACACATCGCCAGTCTCACCACTGCCAATGTACTACGTGCCTCACTGCCATAATAGTGCTCTTTCATTGAACAGCCAAAAACATGGCATTTTTGTCAAGAAAAGACAAATAAACCACGTTCTGATGATAAACGGTGCCGCATAGAGTCTGATTCTAGCTCACAAAGGCGTTTATACCAAAACAACGACGGCTCCTACTCGTCGAGGATACTGATAGTGACACACCGCAACCCTTAGATTGTCGTGAAGATGATAATGAACTGATAATGAAGACTGATAATGACAGTGTTGCTACACCGTCAGATCTGGGAAACAATGATGGAAATGAGAATGCAGATGACGGTGATGAGTACTATGCTCAAGATTTTCTGGGGGACAATTATGACAAAGGTAATGAAGAGAGGCCAGACAACACTAACAGGTCTGATAGTGATGAAGAAGAGACAGAAATTTACTGCATTTTGCTGTGGTGCTCCTAAAAGTTATTAAGCTAAAATGGCAATGTACACTGAGGCAGACAGACAGAGGTTTTGGGTGTTACTTGGAGGGCAGGAATGGTGAAAGTGACAGTGATAAGGTGTGACAAAAACTTAGATAACAGTGACAGTGATCTAGAAAGACGTTCGTTCTCTTATTGCAACTCGCAGTCAAACTTAGAGCTTAAGAAGCACGAAGTCAAAGAGCTATAACTGTTCCATGTAAGTATTATTTTCAAACTACTTTATTTTACTAGTTTTTGTACATAATATTCATAAACAATATCAATAAAAACTCTAAAACATTAATAACACGGTATTCAACACGTATTAAAAATTTAATAACAAAAGATTAGAACGGATGATAAAGATGTTAGGCTTAGGTATCTAAGTATTACTGATAACATTAACAGTAATGATCATTGGATTATAATAGAACAACAATAATAGGATGATAGCACTGCAGGAAGATAATAACACAAACACTACCACCTAACATCTTTTTCATCATTAAAGATTTATAGGTCACACTCACCAAAAAAAGTATACATCTCCGCTAAAGAAGTTGAGAGGGTGGTAGGATTACAGTGAGTACGATTAAGCATCGTACTTATCGCGCTGTGATTGGCACGTTGTTGATTGGCTGAGACAGGGGGTGTGAGATAGAGTAATGGCTCCTCATTGGCTGGTGAGAATTAAAGGGCACCCATGGACTTATGCTGTTACGGAAGTAAGGCGCGCAAACTGAGGTATATTTGAGAATATAAACATCTCACTCTCATAGACTTGGTACTGATTTTTATACCATAATTTCTTATGCCACGTGGCCAGGCGACCTTATCAAAAGTGAGGCTTGTCGCAGTGAGCGGGAAACTGGCGGTAACTCAAAAACAATCAGGGCTGGTGCTTATGCTGTCCGGAAGTAAGGCCCTCAATTAGCGCCATGTACTTCGTAATTATTTCTTTTCATATCCTAAGTTTTTCTTTTTTAAATCATCTCATTATCTTCCCAGCAAAAAGTGGTTGTGTGATCTTTTTATCTGAACAACTGTGTCACTTCATTTCAAAATCTACTGACTTTTTCCCCGTATTCCAACTAATCTTACACAACACGCAGTCTTTGCTACACTAAAAACACTCCTGAAATGCTTTTCATTCCTCCACATCTCACTTTACAGCCTGCTGCTTTACTCTATTCTTTTTATAATCTCATGTTTCTTTCTACAGTCCTCATTATAAAGTTCACTTATATTTCTTTTACACTTTATTTGGATCTTACTTTTAAGCATCCACACTCCTACTTTTGCTTTTGTAAATACCAAGCAGTTGTCAGAGACCCTCCTTGCTGTTATTTGAAGTGTTTACATTTATTAGCCTGTTCTTTTTCTGTATATATACCAGTACATATTTTATCAGTGCTTTCTGATCATATTCTCTCATAAAAGGGTAAATAAATGTAAATGTATTTAAAAAAAATTTATATTCTTTTAAGAATCTCCTCTGTAAACATCAATAGGTAATTTCTACTTTTATTTATCCCATGTATTTCCTATACAGGAAACACTAGCCATATCTCCTACCTATGCATTAAGAGCTCTCATCATGATAAACTCATTTTCACTGAAACGGAAAATTACATCAGTAAATCCTCAAGGCCTTCTCATTCCCTTCATGGTTGATACTGACAACCATCATTTACTTAGTTTTGGAAAAAAGAAAAATCTTTTAAAATTTGGTTTATCCCATAATCTTGAGCGATAATTTGTTACAGATAAAAACAAGTTACATAATTAAGAGTCAATTAGCTCTATTGAAGAAATCTGTATGCTTTACATCCTAATTTTCAGGTTGAAAAGTCTGTATACTCTGCATGACATGAGGACTTTGTGAATAAATGGAGTACAGAGAGTTAGGAGTCCTGCCTCTAATTATATAAAAAAAATACAGTGTATTGGAGTCAATGAAAATGGACTTAATGTAAGGAAATTGCTTGTTAGGCAAAGTAATGCATAATTTTTTTGACCAGTAATTGAAATATATTTGGATTACAACTGGTTTTACATCAGTGATCCATTGCCTATGCCCCATAAACATTGCTGTACTCATGATTGTTTCTGAGATAGTGGAATACATTCCAAACAATTTTTATCATCATCTCTTTTTGCTCCCTGTAGGCCACTTCCTAGATGGCCAGGAATGCCGTCCATGCCCTGGAGGCTGCAGTAAGTGCACCACCAGCTCTACCTGTCTGGCCTGCCATACTCCCTACTTGCTGCAACATGGCCAGTGTGTCACCTCCTGCAAGCCAGGAACCTTTGCCAATGTATTTGATAATCTTTGCTATGGTGAGTTAGGAAAATGACTTTTGAGTGATAATGTCTTATTATGTATAAGGTGATATATATATATATATATTATATAGTATATCATTCTAAAAAATACATAGGTAGGAAAAAACTGTTTCACTCTTATTTTAAATTTACAGTTTACATATTCTTCTGTATAATAACACATGCAGTCTAAAATTATAAATATACAAGGAAAAATTAAACATACCTGCGGAATTCCACAGCAAATGCATTTTTCTCCATGAAACTAAAGTAAAATTGCACCTAATATGCGTTATATTTGGTAATCCAGAAAACAAAGCCTTTTCCTTGAAGAAACAAAAATCAGTGGTTTGGCTGCTGTTGCAATTTGTCTGCTATCAGCTTAAATCGAGGCATTAGACAATTTCCAAGTGCAACGGGCATAAGAATATCCAAATTCAGAATGGTATTCCTTTTCTATGCCCTAATCCAATGAGAATAATCCAATGGAAGCTCCAATAGGGCATCAGAATGATCAGGTCCATCATCTGAGAATGGATGAAGCTTCCATATGTTGGAGGTCTGAGGTGTCAAATCACAGTCAGAGTGTCAAATCAAAGTCAGGTGTCTGGTAATCCAGGGGGACATTCGTACCTCAAGTTTCTGCTCTGCTGTCTGCATACCATGTGCCCAGCCACTGTCTCTCATATAGGTATCAAAGACTTCAAAATCAGAACACCTCTTTTCTACATTGCTTTTAAATTTGTTCACCTTCAGTTTGAATCTATTTATTTTCCCTATACATACTTGTAAAAATATCTCCACCTTTGCCTAGTTTTATACCATAGGTATATTTTCCCTTCTCTATACCGACACGTGGGCATGATCTCGTCACCCACCGTCCACCCCAAGACAGACGTCCACCCCCTTCCCTCAAGGG
>JACEEZ010016522.1:0-42160 GCA_016584305.1 Chionoecetes opilio
CGGGGGGTTTTTTAAACGGTTGTCATTTAGGATGAATACATTACTAAATGTTTTTTAACTACTTATCTACTACTAGGTTTTTAGACTATTACTGCTTCATTTTATACACACACACACACACCACACACACCCCCGTAAAGTAAACAAAAGAGGAGCAAAGGAAAGGTTTAAAGGGAAAGACATGGAAAAGTAAGAGAAGAGGAGAGTAGAAAAAACCTGCACCAAATCAAGAAACGATTCTCTTGTTTACAAGGTATCCTCTTTTGATGTGGGTTGAGGTGCCAACAGTTTGTGGTGGCTAGCTCGGACTACATGAATATTCAGAGATCTTAACGTGAGTATCATGAATCATACCTTAGTTGTTGTGTTTGAGTGCGTGTGTGTAAATAATGCCATGATAGTAATTGCTCTCATAGTAATCTCTCTCTTCTCTCTCTTTTGCAGCCTTAAATAATTCTATCTCCCCTCTCTCCTCTCTCTCTTACCTGCCCTTTTCATTTAATCTCCTTTACCCATTCGTTGATTTTAACAGCATATAAAAAAGTCAATTCATGACCCCAGAAGCACTTTGCCTTAATTGAACATAAGAACATAGAAAATAGGGCTACAGAGCGGAGACTACAAGGTATCTGTTATATAAATTCAAATCATCGCTATCATGATCAGAACTTAGTGCCTTTTATCTGATCCGGGTAAGATGAGGGTCAAATTTCCAGGAAACTCAAACCCATTCTTTCTTTACAGCACTATGTGTGATCAAGCTTGGCAAGAAAATACAGACCACTTTAGACTAGCGCGCTCTGGTGCAAGGATCATTGCCTCCAAGCCTCCTCCAAGCAAGACAACACCCCGTTCGAGTAAAGCATAAAAATAGGGTAAGTGGTATAGTGAGGAGGCTTGAACAACCCCCCCTAGACAGAGACCATGAGGGATTTTCGAGGATGTAGATGGTAGTAATATATCTCCAGTGAGAAAAGGATATTTTGATGAAAGTCCCTAGACAGATTGTAGGTTAACAAATGTACTTAAGCAGGGTTCTGGCTAAGAGGCCTTGAGACAGGTGTTGTTGCCCATGTCATGTGCTTACGGTACTCGGAATGATGATGATTTAATGCAAAAAGGTGAAGTGCCAACATCGGGGTCATATGCCTACTCAGAATCTATCCTGCAGTGCGAGACAAAACCAACCAGTGTGTGTGTGTGGTGTGTGTGTGGTGAAATTTTATAATATTGATGCATCACTTGATTGATATGACCGCCTTGACCCTTGATTGGCAGATAAAAGAGGGGATGAAAGTCAGGGATAAACTTGCAATTTTTTGATGATTAGACTAGACATATCGCAAATAGTAGAGAAACATTTACTACAATTCATTTATTCAGTGTTTCTCTCTCTGCTTAATCTTGAGAAACCTACACACCCACAGCAAAGTGATCCCATGGAACACATACACACCACAGGCAAGTAGTATCCCATGGAAACCTCACACCACAGGCAAAGTTGTATCCTGGAACACATACAACCCCAATGGCAAGTATGTATCCCATGGAATCCCTACACCCCCTCAATGCAAAGTATGTATCCATGGAACATTAGAAGACTCAATTCTCAAGCTGGCTACCAATCACACCACCCTTGTTTCTTTACCGTCCCCACCCACCCTTCAACCAGCACCACGATTTATAAACACTACCTTCCCCAAACCATTGCCATCATCACAACCACACCACTAACCACCATCTCCACCATGTCACGCAACCCACAGCATAAAAACAAAGGAACCACAGTTAATCATTGACAAGCAAGGCAGAAGAAAAAAAGTAATCAATTTAGATTCCCGCATAACTTATTTTTTTATTTCCCAATTTAATTTCCATAATCTGTAAAAGCTGGCCGTGCAAAATCTTCCTAGGGTCAACGGAGATTTACTTTTGACATTTGTGAGGGAGAGAGAGATAAAAGAAAGAATTGTTACCCTTAAGTAAATGAATCTTGGTGCATTGAAAAACTGAAACTACATTCCTAATCATACCCATATTTTTCTAAAAGTATAATTAAAAATTATACTAGTTTCTATTGGTTTCAGTTCTACCCTTTCTTAGATTGATTCAGGTTATGAAGACACTTAAATTTATAGAGTTGAGTTTATTAAGGCTCAAGAGACATCCACTTAGAAGATCTGGGAGATAAGGAGATAACGTGGACAGCTTATAAACTCGGCTATCTCCTGGCCCTTTCCCCTCCCCGACCCTGCGCCCCTGCCCAAACCCTGGGTCCCGTCCTCGTCCTCCCCCCTGGCTTCTTCCCGGCCTCGCCCTCCCTCTGAGAAGCAGAGGATTTTCCACCATGGCAAGGATGTGGTTGTGCAAAATTATGCAGCCTGTAGCTGTCGCAACCCGCCCTCAGTTGCTCTTACCCTGTACAGGTAGAAAAAGTAACTTATTGTGCGGTATGATTCCTCTCGGGTCACAGGGTTTCCTCCGAAGCTGTTTAATGGAAGGAGAGTTTGATCCCAGGAAGTTGAAGGTTGCTTTTCTCATAACCCTAGCACATTTCAGTGGTATACGGTAGGCAGCTCCTAAAGTAACTGTTTCCCTTCTTTCAGTTTTCATATTATACTTGCAACAAAATAACCTCTGGAAATAAGTAATCAATAACATTTAAAATATCGATTCAAATGTTTTCCTTGGACATGTATTGAGTGTAGTAGCCCATGATTGTTGATATATATCATTAATAGGGACACTAGTCAACCCCATATCAAAATTAATGCTTGAACACTCTCAAATTCGACCCAATTGGTGGGGAGCCTGGTTGTATTAGCGAAAGTCCGAATTACCCAATGGATTGTAGAGCGAGTGGCTGTGGAGGCTGCTTATATTCATCATACTTGAAGCTGATTCCGGCTATCAAGACTCCCCTCCAAATCAAAAAAGAACTCCCTGAAACTGCCCAAACAGCTATTCCTGCACCTTGTCAAGCTTAAACCCCCTTGAGGCCCAGAACGTAAAAAACCATTGTAATTTGGAAACCCATTAGAACGATTCTTGGTAAATATAATCAATATTTTATAGTATGCCCTGTTTAGCATCCTTGTTCAACTGGCTATTTGATATTATGTTTACTTTTTCGAAATTTTAGGGCTCCACACTTTAAAATTTCATTAGCAAGGAAGATCTGGGCGTGAAGAGTTAATCACTGCACGGACAAAGAAAAGTAAGTCTTACTCTTGTACTCCACGGTGCCCGTCTGGGAGCAACAGTCCTCACAGGTCTCTCCAGAACCTGTACTTTGTTGGCTTGTCGAAGAGGTTGATTATAACATCACACCTGAGAAGAAAATTATTCAGGTTTTTTTTTAAAAAAAATTAGATAAACCTAAAATAACAGAAGTAGGGAGAGAATGACGGTAAATGATGGGTGGGTTATTCCAGTTGGATGCCGAATTCACTTTGGTGGACGGAACTATTTTGAGGGCGAGTTTTGATTGTTTTGAATATCTGCTAACGGTTTCTCTGTCGAATATACTTTCATTTCTTTTTTAGGTAAAGGTTAAGATAGGTTCCAATGTGTTTTTCAATATTTTTTGTCGTAAATACTTAGAGAAAACAAAAATTGCGACAGAACGGTAGCAGATTAATTCAAAACACATCAAAAATCACCACCAAAAAGTTTCGGTGTCAAACAGGAAATTTAACAACCCCATAAGGATGTGTTAGGGTCCAAACTGTTCACGCCAGCTTCCACTTGGCCGGAGGACGGTCGAGCACCAGGATGCCGGGGCGGACTTTTCCATGAAACTGTGACACGCCACGTTGGTCCCTCCGTATGCCCACTTGGGTGGAACACAGGTTGCAGCCCCGCCCTTGGGGCATGTCACTGAGGGAAAACAATGAATTTTTTTAAAACAGGGAAAAAAATGAACTCTTTTAACGGGGAAAAAAAATTGAATTTTTTAAAACGGGAAAACAATGAACTCTTTTAGGGGAAAACCCAATGAACTCTTTTAACGGGAAAACAATGAATCTTTAACGGGGGAAAACAATGAACTCTTTTCGGGAAAACAATGAACTCTTTTAACGGGAAATAATAAACTCTTTTAACGGGGAAAACAATGAACTCTTTAACGGGGAAAACAATGAACTTTTTTTAACGGGAAAAACAATGAACTCTTTAAGGGGAAAACCAATAAACCCTTTTTTTAACGGGAAAATAATGAACTCTTTTAACGGGGAAAAAAATTTAGCTCTTTTACGGGAAAACAATGACTTTTAACGGGGAAAATAATGAACTTTTTAAGGGGAAAAAATTTTACTTTTTAACGGGGGAAAAAACAATGAACTTTTAAGGGGGAAAAATAATGAACTCTTTTACGGGGAAAATAATTAAACTCTTTTAACGGGGAAAAAATGAACTTTAACGGGAAAAAATTAGCTCTTTTAAGGGGAAAAAAATGAACTTTTAACGGGAAAACAATGGAATCCTTTTAAACGGGGAAAATAATTAGCTCTTTTAACGGGGAAAATAATGAAACTCTTTTAACGGGGAAAATAATGAACTCTTTTAACGGGAAAATAAGAATCTTTTAAGGGGGAAAATAATAATCTTTTAACGGGAAAAAAGAATCTTTAAAAAGGGGGAAAATAATGAACTCTTTTAACGGGAAAACAATGAACTCTTTTAACGGGGAAAATAGAACTCTTTGTAACGGGGAAAATAATGAACTCTTTAAGGGGAAACAATGAACTCTTTAACGGGAAAACAAGACCTTTTAACGGGGAAAATAATGAACTCTTAACGGGGAAAAACAATGAACTTTAACGGGAAATAATGAACTCTTTTAACGGGGAAAACAATGAACTCTTTTAACGGGGGAAAACAATGAACTCTTTTAACGGGGAAAATAATAAACTTTTAACGGGAAAAACAATAAACTCTTTTAACGGGAAAACAATGAACTCTTTTAACGGGGAAATAATAACCTTTTAAAACGGGGAAAACAATGAACTCTTTTAACGGGGAAAATAATGAACTTTTAACGGGGAAAACAATGAACCCCTTTTAACGGGGGAAACAATGAACTTTTTTAACGGGGAAAACAATAAACTCTTTTAACGGGGAAAATAATGAACTCTTTTAACGGGGAAAACAAATGAACTCTTTTAACGGGGAAAACAATAAAACTCTTTTAACGGGGAAAATAATGAACTCTTTTAAACGGGAAAATAATGAACTCTTTTAAGGGGGAAAAAATAATGAACTCTTTTAACTGGGAAAATAATGAACTCTTTTAACGGGGAAAATAATGAACTTTTTTAAAACGGGGAAAACAATGAACTCTTTTAATGGGGAAAACAATGCTCTTTAAACGGGGAAAACAATTAATTTTTTAAAACGGGGATAACAATGAACTCTTTTAACGGGGGAAAACAATGAACTCTTTTAACGGGGAAAACAATGAACTCTTTTAATGGGGAAAACAATGAACTCTTTTAAGGGGGGGAAAACAATTAAATTCTTTTAACGGGGAAAACAATGAACTCTTTTAACGGGGAAAACAATGAACTCTTTTTAACGGGGAAAACAATGAACTCTTTTAACGGGGAAAAAAAATGAACTCTTTTAACGGGAAAACAATGAACTCTTTTAACGGGGAAACAATGAACTCTTTTAAACGGGGAAAACAATGAACTCTTTTAACGGGGAAAAAAATGAATTTTTTTTAAAACGGGGAAAAAATAATGAACTCTTTTAACGGGGAAAACAATGAACTTTTTTAAAAGGGGAAATAATGAACTCTTTTAACGGGAAAACAAGGGAACTCTTTTAACGGGGGAAAACAATGAACTTTTTTAAAACGGGGAAAACAATGAACTCTTTTAACGGGGAAAACAATGAACTCTTTTAACGGGGAAAACAATGAACTCTTTTAACGGGGAAAACAATGAACTCTTTTAACGGGGAAAATAATGAACTCTTTTAACGGGGAAAACAATGAACTCTGTTAACTTGGAAACTCAATTAACTTAACTCTTTTACGCCCAGATTTTTCCTTTGCCATATAAAATCGTCTGTTGTTAGCCATAAAATTACGAAAAGTGACTGAATACGACAAATTAGCTAGTGGACAAGGATACTAAACAGGTCATATCTATAAAATAATGCTTATAGTCACTAAAAATTGTCTAATGGTACCCAAATTACAATGGAAATTACGTTCTGGGTCTCAAGGGGTTAAGGTGCCCTGCTTTCACATCTCAACTGATACCTACACAGGACACACATACTGCCTCTTCATAAACACCGTAAACACTAACTGCGTTTTCTCTTGTTCTGTGTTCTTTTTAACTTGTAATTTTATGAGAATGTAGTTTGATTTTGTAGTACATAACTGCAGAAATTTGTTTATTTTCATATGTATTTTCCGCCCTTGGCCATGTCCCTAAGGGGATACCATTAACCCCTTGAGACCATGAGACCCAGTACACTCATCCCTCGTATAACGCAGGTTCGATTAACGCAATTTCAGAGTTCGCACAAAATTTGTATACAAAAAATCGATTAACATATAAAAAATTCGAAGTTACCACCCAATTTAGACAATAAATATGCAAAAAATGTAAAAAGAGAAAATGTACAACAACCACAATAAAATATATTTATGAATATACTACCCTGTAAAGAACAACGAACAAGCACACAGCTCAGCTTCCCCCCCGTATGATTGTTTACGTTTTTCGCGTACAGATAAACAGTGGATTTCCAGTGCTTCTGTTATTTTCGTCCATTATCGAGTGAAACGACTGCTAATGTCTACTAAGGGTTGCTAGGTAGTAGTGCTCCTAACCTAAAAATGTGAAAAACTAAATTTAGAACTAAATTAGAAGTGTTGAAGAAAAGTGATGAAGGGATGCGATTGAAAGACACGCGAATTGTTCAACCTTGCTCCGTCGACTGTGGTGACAATTAAGAAGGACAGGACAAAATTAAATCAGTCGAAATGCTTTTCCGTTTAAGGAGTAGTAAAAGGACGCCACCTATCATGGAGAGATGGAAGACTGTTGCATTACGGGTGGACGACATGTGCAGCCGGTGACTCGCAATGACGAACATCTTGTGCGAAAGCTCGCCACTTATGATGATTTATTGCTAAGATGAGCAAGTGCTGGACCTGTGGAGCTGCTGCTCCTCCACCATTCAATGCAAGCAAGGGCTGGTTTGGGAAGGTTCAGAACAGGAATATCTGCACTCGGTAACACAGTCTGGGGAGGAGCGTCGGTGACAAAAAAGTGCTCAGCTTATCTGCCCGTGCTCAAGAAATTATCGAGGACGGGGGGTACCAGCAGCAAGTGTTCAAATTTGATGAAATGGACTCTACTGAAGAAATGCCAAGAGGACAGTGATATCAGGGAGAGAAGAAAGCACAGGGCATAAGCCTCAAGGTAGAGTGTCATGCGGTTGGTGGCAATGCAGGGGATTTTAAGCTAAAGGGCGCTCTCATTGGGTTTTTCAAAAAACCTCGGGCCTTAAAGGGTCATGTAAGGATGTCTGCAGTCATTACCGCTTAGCAAAAAAGCGTGACCAACAATACATATTCCAGATTGGTTCACCATTATTTTTGCCTGCTGTGAGCGCTATGTAGGAGGGAAAAATATTTCTCACAATGCACTTTCTGCTCCTTGACAAGCCCCCACCCCCTAACAACCTTCTGACTTGTTGAACACATTCGAGTGGAATTTTTACCAAAAACACCACATCCTATCCAACCAATGGACCAAGGGCAATTGCCACCTTTAAGCTTATTTCTCCGCGTACCTTCGAAAAATGTTAATGCTGTTGACGCTGCGAAAATCTCTCCATTCGTCAATTTGGAAGGATTCAACTCAAGAATGCTATTGCACATTGCTGATCCTGGTGAGGTCACACCATCAATATGAAGCTGTTTGGAAGAAATTTTTTGCCAGATGGTCCACAACTTAAAGTTTTGAAACCCAAATCTGTGTGCGAGAAATTGTTACCTGCAATACAGCTGGTATGGACGAAGTGGAGAAAAGATATGTTGAGCTGTGATCTCATGATGAGTAACTCGCAACGAAAAAATTAATGGCCACGAACAATAGAGCACTAGAGAGGAAACTCAGGGAGATGCCCAGAGCCGCAGTTCACTTAACTAGGGAAAATCTAAGCTTGGGTTTTCTTTCCCCAAAATTTTAAAGTGGGATTCATGACATTGTGATAACGATCCCAACCGTAACGCAGTCTCAAATTTTAAAACACAGTCAGAAGTTTCTCTCACTGCCACAAGAGCTTTATCAAGAAAAAGTCACAAGCACAACAGACAACTATTAACATCATTCTTCACTAAAAACCCGCTGCAACATCAACAGCAGCTTACTTCTACGTCTTCGACGATGAGCCCCACTCACCCCTAAACCTGCGACACCCCCCAAACCACCATCTTTTTCACCTCAAACCTCAAGTATTCTTTTATTAGTGGTACAACTCTATATATCTTAACTTTAATATTAATTATTTCATATGTCTATGCCACAAATTATGTACGACTGATTTTTTGAGAGGGTTAGGTTTGATTTTTTTTCGTAGAACTATCTCGACTTATATAATGGGAGTCAATGGGAAATGAATAGTTTAACGCATTTCATTAACCACGATTTCCAAGAACGTAACTATGCGTTAAAAGAGGGAAAGGCGTGTACGTAATTTCCATTGTAAATTTGGCTACCATTAAGACAATTTTTAGTGAGTTTAAGCAATATTTTATAGATGTGACGTGTTTAGTATCTTGTCCACTAACTAATTTGATTTGCTCATTGCTTTTCGTTGTTTCATGGCTAACCCAAAAGACAGTTTTTTTTTTATAGCAAAGGAAAGATCTAGGCGTGAAGGGGTTAACTCTGGTGCCATGCCTTCACCCTCTCAAATGATAAGTACATCACTGTAGATATAGTCATGCATTTTCATATGCTATATAAAAAAATATAGCATCATACAGAGAATATAATATATGGAAGGGGCCCAAACCCAAAAATGTCCCTCAAACTTACAATATAAAAAGTACAAACCACTTCGCTAAATTATTCATTCTACAGATCTAGAAAATTTAATTATAAATTTTTTGAGAAAGCATTACAAGTAGTTTCACACTTACACCTGATTCCCATTGCCACCCGGGGAAAACCTTACAGGAAGGGGGATTGTTGTACAGCTAAATATTAATTATCCGACCTTGGGGGGACCGAAGGTAGTCGGATAATTGGGAAAAGTCGGAAAGTTTTGGATTATCACAGTAAACCCCAAACGTAAGGACAAAATGGTATAGAATAAAAAAATGCAGCTCTTGAAGGCCGACCAGTGGTATACGCGAAAAATAAAGTTAAAGCATAAATAAAACCACAAATCAATGTTTTCTAATAACTAAAAAAAAACTAAGTAAAATAAATGGCCAAAAAAAGACACAATGTGGTGGTGAAAAAAGTCGGTTGTTTGGACAAGTCGGATGTTTGGAGGTCGGATGTTGGGAATTTGGCTGTAGCAGTAAGGGCAGGTAAAGGGACAGTACTTACGGGAAGGGGGGATTGTTGTACAGTAAGGACAGAAGGTGAAGCTCTTCCCCTTGGCGCCTGCAAAAGACAAGTAACGCTGAAAGTCATCGAGCGGACATCTGTTTTCCTGGAACTCACGAATAACACCATTTTGAGGCACGGCGAAGGTCTCGTCACAGGCGACACAGTGGAGGCGCACCGGCTTTTGTCTCCACCACTTGATGTACGGCGACACTTTCCACATCCCGCACAGAGGGATGGGAGTGTCAGATGCTGATTACTTAACTACTACTACTACTACTACCACCACCCACTTTCTACTTTCTACTACTACTACCACCACTACTACTATTAATACTACCACTAAACCCCCACTACTACTACTCTTATCATCACTAATATGCCCCTAAATAAGGTATTTAAGGGTAAATCTCACCTTATTTACTCTTAAATATGTCTGTATATCAGGGATAATAGGTAAACATTGCCGCCCAGTTGCTTCCTGAATGCTTAAGAAATGAAATAGAAAAGACATAGCCACACCTGCATAGAGGGATGACATAAGAACATAAGGAAGGTGGATGGGAGTGAGGGGGCGCCAGACAACACCAGCGGGACTCACGGGCTGCTTAGTGACGACAATAGTGCTAGAATGGCAGGCCTGATTTTGACGGTGCCGATTGTAAACCAGAGAGGTCATAATTATCCAGAATATATTGGGCAAAGTAAAATAACAGTGCTTAAGTTTTGCCCTTTTGCATATAAACGAGACTGAATTGCTAAACTACTAAAAGCAATATTTTGTTCATCTTTGGTATGTACGACACAGTGAAGTGTTGAGTGAAATAAAAAGGGGGGTCTTTAAAAGGAGTCTGGATAAATTCATGGATGGGGAAGAGAGGTGGATGTAGGTAGAGTTAAGTAACAGGAACTACCTCGTGTAGGTCTCACGGCCTCTTGTAGCTTCCTTATTTTCTTACGTTCTATTTTTATGTTCTTAAGAAATATCCCTGAGAAGAAGGAGCAAGACTTTTCCTGCAAAGTGATGAGTGACTACAAAGAACAAAAAGGGGGTGGCTGTCCCTTGAGAGAGGGCGTCCCGTGGTGACAGCGGGGAGAAGTCACCTCAAAAAAACTCATCCATGCCTTCAATATTCTTGACAAAGTATTGAAACTTGAGCTCGAAGATCTCGAGGGTATGACGCAACACCGAGTCAAAGTCTGCCTTGCCGTGAGCAATGAGGTTGAGTTGCTCCTCCACGGCACTCCTCATGGTGGACAACACCAGGTCAGGGTCAATCTGAGGTCAGGCATCGTTAGCCATACAGGGGGGGAGGGAGAGGTGGCACCAAGGGAAAGCTGGCGCATGTCTGGGCCACAAGGCTGATCCCAACATTATTTATTACAGTTGCTTTCACCATCACTCACCGTTTCTCTCTAACCCCTCCTTTTGTTATGCTTTGCCATAGTGCCATATGACCTCTGATGTCTGGCACATTTCCCCCTTTTTGGCATCAAATCAATCAATTCTACAGTTGCTTCTTCACATGCACACACAGAATCACCAACCAACCACTCCCACACTCACCACACACACTAATAATGGTTTTTTTAATACACGTAAATATAGTCAAACCTCTCATATTCGGACTAATTGGGCCAAGGAGTGGTCCGAGTAATGCAAGGATCCGAATAATGGGGGGATTATATATGGGGGGATAAGTGTAAAAAAAAAAAATAATAATAATAATAATTCTAGGTGTATATATTATAGCTAGGAAATTTCGACTCCCATATGGGAAAAAAAAAAAAAAAAAAAAAAAATTATAGGTGTATTAAATAGTATAGCTAGGAAATTTCGACCCCTATTAAAAAAAAAAAATAATAATAAAAAAAAAAGAAAAAAAAAAGAAAAAAAAAAGGAGATCAGAATAATGTCAAAGTCCGAATAATGAGGGTCCGAATACGAGAGGTTTTATTGTATATCCACCTCAATCATGTCTAATATTCCCAGCCTCCCCAATCGTGCTCACCTTCTGGTAGCCGTGCACCAGCACAATACCCAGGCTGGTGGGCACCAGCCGCCGCCCGGGTGTCACCTGCACGTAGTTCCTCTGTGAGATGTTGTTGATGTGCACGGGGATGGAGGCGTCGGTGCCAATGCCGTGTTTCTCCATCAGTGTGATCAACTCGGCTTCTGTTAAGTAGTCTGGTGGGGAGGTCTGGCGCTCCGTCAGTTTAGCCTGCAGAACTTCATCGTATTAGTTTATAAATAAATATGTTTCCTTTTGCCACGAAATGATCAGAACAGTATTTCTTTAAATTAGAAACACACAGATCACCATAGAATAATTCAGGCGCCTAGAATTGAAACGGCACAAGCGCCACTTTTAAAACACTGAGAAAACGCGCTTAAAGTTTAATCTAATAAAATCAAGATATGAAACGGCACAAGCGCCACTTTTAAAACACTGAGAAAACGCGCTTAAAGTTTAATCTAAGAAAATCAAGATATGAAACGGCACAAGCGCCACTTTTTATCCATGAAAAAAATGCACCTAAAGTGTTTTCAAAGTAAATCAGCAACAAATGAACATATTGTAATGGGGTTTGTTTGCGTTTTTCTCAGTTTTTTAAAAGTGGCGCTTGTGCCGTTTCAATTCTAGGCGCCTGAAATGGCATCATGCTTGAAATTAAGTACTTATTTTAATGCCTTTTTGAAACTGACAATTTTCACGACTGACTAGCACACTCATTACATTATCTCAGTAGAGGAATCTCATGCATTTTCAAGGCATACTGTAGGTCTATTCCCAGTGCCGCGTGAACCCTCCCACCCTGCCCTGGCCAGCCTCACCTCAATGATGGGCAGCTCCTGCCCCGCCTTGAGGTCGGGCAGCTTCTCCTCGTCGGCCAGCGCCAGCCAGTCCATCACCTGAAACACAACACCAGTGCTGGGGTTACCGTACCATTGTGCTGCATTATGTTCAGCAAGTAGTGCTTCAGACAAGATGGCTACAAATAACCAGGGTTGCTTGAATACAATGCTGGTTCACCCACCTTAGTAAAGCCAGGGTCTAGCAGCTGCTTGCCCGTCACACTGAAGTTCTCGGTGCCAATAACCAGGTTGATGGTGGTGCTGAGGTACATGCAGTCTGGCATCAGCTGCAAAAGTGACTCATTAACAAAATAACTTGTGTGTGTGTGTGCGTGTCTTTTTTTTTTCATTGAAGCCTATAGCGCCAGTAGGCTGTTTATCCTATGGAGGGACGTGATGGTTGGCCCTCCGCCCGCTACTGGCGCAGGCTGGATTTCTATAGTGACACCTAGTTGTACACAGAGCTGGGCAGTATTTAAATACATTGTATTTAAATACTCATAATACAAAAATATAAATACTTTTTTATCAGTTAATTTGGCCATAAACCCACCCAACTATCTGGCAACCCCGATGTTACAGTGAACCAGGGTTTCCACTTTAAAGGAAATTTCCTTATTTTAACGAAATTTAGGCCCGAGAAGGAAATTTCTAAGGAAACCCACAATATAAGGAAATCCTAAGGAAATCCATTTTTTTTTGGACATGTTAAAATTTGTGTTTATTTTAAATGTATTTAAATACAATTGATGTATTTAGTATTTAAATACATTTCTCCCATGTATTTAGTATTTAGTATTTAAATACATTCCATGTGTTTAGTGCCCAGCTCTGGTTGTACATGAATTCACAATCTGAGTTAAGTTAAGTTCTGTTGCCCCGTCTTCTTGATGTCTGAGGCAAGAAAATAGTTGTAGCATAGTGTCTACAAATACTTTATACACTCTTACTTATACACTCTTAATCTTGGTACACTCTTATCAGTATTAGTACACTCAATCTTTATACACTCTTCATCTTAGTACACTCTTCATCTTAGTACACTCTTCATCTTAGTACACTCTTATCACTATCAGTACACTACTACACTTAGTCTTCATACACTCTTACTTTCAACACAACCCGTGGCACCCAGCACCTCCTTCCCCTCACTCACCGTGCCGATGAAGTGCTTGGTGATGTACTCGTAGAGGCGCCACGTGTCATTGTCAAACTGCCCCCGGTCTGCACTGCGCATGGGCGTGATGGGCGGATGGTCACCTGCGTCGTGGCCCTTCTTGGGTTTCTGGATGCCCTCGCGAAGGATCTCCCGCACGGCGCTGCCCCAGTCGCTGTGGTTCTCTTGGACCTTCAGCGCTCCTCTGAGGCGAGCGTAAAGGAGAGGGGGAAAAGGTGTAAGGATGCTGATGATGCTTGCTGTTTAGTGCTTATTTTTGAGTGCTTATGAGGAGTACCTAAACGGATAGAGATAGTTGGAAGTGTATCATCGGCCGTCTAACCTCGTAAAAATTATGGGGAAAACTGATGTTAACCCCTTGAGACCCAGAACGTAATTTCCATTGTAATTTGGGTACCATTAGACAATTTTTAGTGACTATAAACAATATTTTATAGATATGACCTGTTTAGTATCCTTGTCGGCTAATTAATTTGGTATATTCAGTTACTTTTCATAATTTTATGGCTGACAGACAATTTTTTATAGCAAAGGAAAGATCTGGGCGTGAAGGGGTTAAACAGACAGAAGAAGAAGCTTATGATGAGTTAATAGGAAAAAACTGATTTGATGTCGATTGAATGAATGACAGTAAATGAGTTTTAATACGAATATTTGTTTGCAGTCCCCTGACACGCACTCACTTGAGGTCAAAGTTCTCCGGGTAGTGCGTGGTCTCCGTGCGAGGGTAGGAGATGTAGCCCTGGGTGTAGAGGCGCTCAGCCAGGGTCATGGCGTGGTGGGGTCCCATGTTCAGGCCGGACGACGCCACGCGCATCAGCTCCACCGTGTTGAGGGCCGGCGGCCGAGCCTTGGCCTTCTCCTTCAAATCTACGTTTACCACCCTGCGTGCAGACTGTCATTATTGAGATGGATGTGGGAAAGTGTGAGATTAGTGACTGCAATGGATGAAGCTTGTGATGTCTGGTAATGGATGAAGCTTAGGGTTTCTGGTAATTATAATGGATGAAGCTTATGGTTTCTGGTAATTATAATGGATGAAGCTTATGGTTTCTGGTAATTATAATGGATGAAGCTTATGGTTTCTGGTAATTGTGTACGTGGGGATGGTGGGAATGATGATGTGTGAGTTGAGGGAAAGAAGCCTGGATGGACA
This sequence comes from Chionoecetes opilio, assembly GCA_016584305.1. NCBI lineage: Eukaryota > Metazoa > Arthropoda > Malacostraca > Decapoda > Majidae > Chionoecetes > Chionoecetes opilio. Next base: position 14,775 of record JACEEZ010016522.1, read on the forward strand.
AATAGATAGAATTGAAGGGGGGAAAGAATGTACTTACTTTGGTAATGGATGAAGTTTCTGGTTTCTGGTAATTATAATGGATGAAGTTTCTGGTTTCTGGTAATTATAATGGATGAAGTTTCTGGTTTCTGGTAATTATAATGGATGAAGCTTATGGTTGCTGGTAATTATAATGGATGAAGCTTATGGTTTCTGGTAATTATAATGGATGAAGCTTAGGGTTTCTGGTAATTATAATGGATGAAGCTTATGGTTTCTGGTAATTATAATGGATGAAGCTTATGGTTGCTGGTAATTATAATGGATGAAGCTTATGGTTTCTGGTAATTATAATGGATGAAGCTTATGGTTGCTGGTAATTATAATGGATGAAGCTTATGGTTTCTGGTAATTATAATGGATGAAGCTTATGGTTTCTGGTAATTATAATGGATGAAGCTTATGGTTTCTGGTAATTATAATGGATGAAGCTTATGGTTTCTGGTAATTATAATGGATGAAGCTTAGGGTTTCTGGTAATTATAATGGATGAAGCTTATGGTTTCTGGTAATTGTGTACGTGGATGTGGGAAATTAAGAGATAAAAGATTGGAAGGGATGAAGCTTATGGTTTCTGGTAATTGTGTACGTGGGGATGGTGGGGATGATGATATGTGAGTTTTGGGAAAGAAGCCTGGATGGACAAATAGATAGAATTGAAGGGGGGAAAGAATGTACTTACTTTGGTAATGGATGAAGTTTATGGTTTCTAGTAAAGGATGAAGTTTATGGTTTCTAGTAAAGGATGAAGTTTATGGTTTCTAGTAAAGGATGAAGTTTATGGTTTCTAGTAAAGGATGAAGTTTATGGTTTCTAGTAAAGGATGAAGTTATGGTTTCTATAAGGGTGAAGTTTATGTTTCTAGTAAAGGATGAAGTTTATGGTTTCTAGTAAAGGATGAAGTTTATGGTTTCTAGTAAAGGATGAAGTTTATGGTTTCTAGTAAAGGATGAAGTTTATGGTTTCTAGTAAAGGATGAAGTTTATGGTTTCTAGTAAAGGATGAAGTTTATGGTTTCTAGTAAAGGATGAAGTTTATGGTTTCTAGTAAAGGATGAAGTTTATGGTTTCTAGTAAAGGATGAAGTTTATGGTTTCTAGTAAAGGATGAAGTTTATGGTTTCTAGTAAAGGATGAAGTTTATGGTTTCTAGTAAAGGATGAAGTTTATGGTTTCTAGTAAAGGTGAAGTTTATGGTTTTAGTAAAGGATGAAGTTTAGGGTTTCTAGTAAAGGATGAAGTTTAGGGTTTCTAGTAAAGGATGAAGTTTATGGTTTCTAGTAAAGGATGAAGTTTATGGTTTCTAGTAAAGGATGAAGTTTAGGGTTTCTAGTAAAGGATGAAGTTTAGGGTTTCTAGTAAAGGATGAAGTTTAGGGTTTCTAGTAAAGGATGAAGTTTATGGTTCCTAGTAAAGGATGAAGTTTATGGTTTCTAGTAAAGGATGAAGTTTAGGGTTTCTAGTAAAGGATGAAGTTTAGGGTTTCTAGTAAAGGATGAAGTTTATGGTTTCTAGTAAAGGATGAAGTTTAGGGTTTCTAGTAAAGGATGAAGTTTAGGGTTTCTGGTAATGAATGAAGTTTATTTTATGGTTTCTGGTAATTGTATACGTGAGAAAAGTGATGAAAAGAAATTTGAGAAGAGGTAAGGGGCAGGGTTTACATAGGTGGAAAGTGCAAAAACTGGACCCCATGAGATGCCAGCAGAGGCCAGCCAGTGTTCCTATTGGCATGAGACAAGAATGGTAGGGATGAAGACATGTGAGTTAGGTGTTAGAAGCCTAGATAGACAAATAGATAGAATTGAAGGGAAAGAATGTACTTACTTTGCCCGTTTATGTTCTTTGACAGCATTGAGGAACACATTGGCCACGTCCTTGTCAAAGCTGCGCACTCTCTCCCACTCCAGGGTCATCTGTCGGTCCTCCGTCACTGACACCTTCACCTGAAATATGTATATAAGAAGATTATTTCTTTATAATTAATTGTGGGGCAAGTGTTTGTATTTTATGTTAGGGTTTTTTTATAGTTTTGGTTTGTGTGGCTTATGCTCGTATGCAATATGTTTTTGTTTGTTGGTATTTTAATTGTTTTTTCATTTATTTCTTGTAAATTGGTTTATGCTGCCAAAACAGTTTTTCTTGAAATTTTTAACGAATGGTTTATTGTTTAGAGATGAAATGCATTATATGTATTTGTATTGGACCTTTTATTGTAACGCTTGTATTAAATATAGTTGTGGTGGTCAATAAAATTAACTAACTAACTAACTATAAACAGTGTGCTTTCATTTCAAGTTGAGTTGAGCTTCAGAACTAGCAATGTTTTATCAGTCTCTTAACCCCTTGAGACCTATAGCATAATTTCCATTATAATTTGGCTACCATTAGATGATTTTTAGTGACTATAAGCAATATTTTATATAGATGACCTGTTTAGTATCCTTGTCGGCTAACAAATTAGGTATATTCAGTTACTTTTCATAATTTTGTGGCTCAATTACATATGATTCTTTATAGCAAAGGAAAGATCTGGGCGTGAAGGGGTTAATATCACTAGTCATGGAGGCCCACTATGTATTCACCCTCCAGCCTCACATGCCCCATCACTCCTCCCTAGTGATGCAAAAAAAACGGTTTTTTTTTATCGGGTTTTTTTTTGTAAAAAAAACATGTTTTTTTTGTGTTTTTTTAAAACACAGCCAAAGTTGCTCAGATATTAATATTAAGTACATAAAAACAGGTGTATTTGATTCATCCCTCCACATATGTGTACCTATCTTATCCAAAGAGGCACAGAGTATAAAAATAAACATAAGTAAATGACCTTTTTTGTCAGATGCTGCAACAAGTGTAGATGCTGTATATGGGCCAATATGGCAACCTTACAAAATCTACTCTAGTTTACTCTTAGCACAATCTTCAGGGATTAAACACTACAAATTTTTGCTTGTCATCAATGGTTACAGTTACAATTATGTTACAAAAAAAAAAAAAAAAATACATACACATAAAATAGGATATACAGTAAATTTTTATTATAAATATAGTGTATGCACAATGTTTTATTTGATAATCTAGAAACAATTGTCATTTTGTCATTTGTCATTGTTTAGAGGATATACAATTCCTCAGAGCCATAGTGGACTACCGCTCCAGGTTAGTGTTGGCCGAAGCCACCACCCCGGGAGGGGGGTCACAAACCCCCGGCTAACACTCGGTACCCATTCACTGCTGGGTGGACAGGGGCTCGGGTTTTAAGAAAGACCACCCATCTGTCTTCGCTCCGCCCGGGGATCGAACCCGGGACTTCTCGGTTGTGAGCCGAGCGTGTTAACCACTACACCATGGAGTACCCTATTAAAGGAGTAATTGTAATGTTTTTTTTTTTCTTGCTGTTATTTTAAACACAATATTTTAAAAAAAACGAAAATATCCTTGGTTTTTTTGGTCACTTTTTTTTGTAAAAAAAACGGTTTTTTTTTTTAAACGGCATTGTTTTTTTTTAGTTGCATCTCTAGGCAGTTGCAGGATATTTGAGGCAACATGGGACAGCTGAGTTGAGCAACAGATCCCGTTCCACCAACTAGAGGGTGATGTCTTATGGACAGGACAGCACTCCAAACAAATGGCTTTGAAAACAAGTTTGATTTGGACCTGTAATCTGCCAACTCAGCTATTATTTGTGACTCATAATCTAGAAACAATTGTAATGTGGTTTTTTTTCTTGCTGAGTTATTTAAAACACAATATTTCAAAAAAAACGAAAATATCCTTGTTTTTTTTGGACACTGGTTTTTTAAAAAAAAAAACATGTTTTTTTTTTTTTAAAACGGCATGGTTTTTTTTTAGTTGCATCTCTACTCCTCCCTCCCCCCTGAGGCTGTTCCTCTAAAGACCTGCCCTCACCTGCAGCACCCAGTAGGTCTCCGGCTTGAAGGACTGGATGAAGTCATGGCGCTCCACACAGAAGCCCAGGGTAGGGGTTTGGCACGGCCCGAAGGAGATCAGAGAGGAGTCCAGATTGCCATACTTCCCCTGCACCAAGGAAGGAAGTTTATAATAAGAACATAAGAAAATAAGGAAGCTACAAGAGGCCGCGAGACCTACACGTGGTTGTTATGTTGTATTTCATGCCTATTTTCTTTCCCTTTTCATCTACAAAATACGTCACCCACCTGGAAGAACTTGGTCTGGAAGCGTGTGAAAGCGCATCCAATACGTAGATCCAGTTCCTGTCGCGCATCCACCGAACGCGACTCATTCTCGTTGGGCTCCACCAGGGCATTCATGGCAGCCTTGATGTCGCGGTCTGTGATGGCCGAAAACTTGGCACGGAAGACGACCTGCGGCACAAAAGGGAAGAGTTGTAGGGAGTAGGGTAGAGAAGTACAGGGAATAGGGTTGAGGATAGGGATAAAAGTGAATAGGGTTATAGGGAATAGGGTATAGAAGTACACTAAAACCCTTATAACTCTGAATTTTATATCACTCGGCAAGGCAAAGACAGTCGGCAAAAAATTATGTACAGTATCTATTTTTTATTTTTTTATTTTTTTTTACATTTATGCCTATAGCGCCTGTAGGCAGTGACCTCCAGGGCTCAGATGGTAGGCCCTGGAGGCTCAATTGAGGGCTGTGATGGTTGGCCCTCGCCCGTGGTGGCGCAGGCAGGATTGTTATAGTGACGCCTGTGATTAGAGGCTCATGCCGCCCCCCTATATCCTCCGATGCACTCGCAATCGAAGGTAGAGTTAATGGACAGCATGTGGGTGTTCTTAGGCCACTCGACGGTACAGAAAGATTTTAAGTGGATTTCTGAGTGGTATTTATGGGTAAAAGTTATTTATTTATTTTTTTTTATTTTTTTTATACCCATATCAGAGGGGGGCATTTGCATAATTCGGCATATTGAACAACTCGGCAAGGGCCAGAGCCCCTATCGTGCCGAGTTATAAGGCTTTTAGTGTACAGGGAATAGGGTTGAGGATAGGGAAAAAAGTGAATAGGGTTGTAGGGAATAGGGTAGAGAAGGTTATTGATGTATGCAAAATGTAAGACAAATGAGTATAAAAGGCGGGAGGGAAAGTTAGGAGGACTCAGGAACACTATATATATTCCCTTGTCCTATTATTCCCTATATATATATTGCTTGTCGAAACGTTAGGGAATATATATACAGTAAAACCCTTATAACTCGGCACTGTATAACTCGGAATTTGATATAACTCGGCATGGCAAAGACTAATGTGTTTTTTTTTTTTTGTTTTTTTTTTTTTTTATATATATAACCCATATCAGAGGAGGACATTGAATAACTCGGCACATTGAATAACTCGGCAAGGGCCAGAGCCCCTATCGTGCCGAGTTATAAGGGTTTTACTGTATGTAGTATTCCTGATTCGTCCAGTGTTTCCCTACCACCTTTTATACTTATTTATGTATGTTGTAATTCAGGCGCCTAGAATTGAAACGGCACAAGCGCCACTTTTAAAAAAACTGAGAAAACGCGCTCAAAGTTTAATCTAAGAAAATCAAGATATGAAACGGCACAAGCGCCACTTTTTATCAATGAAAAAAATGCACCTAAAGTGTTTTCAAAGTAAATCAGCAACAAATGAACATATTGTAACGGGGTTTGTTTTATTAGCAAGGTGGCGGTGGGTTTTTTTTAAAGTGGCGCTCGTGCCGTTTCAATTCTAGGCGCCTGAATTGTCTGTTGAGCATTGTTACACTCTGAGTTGGGAGTAAAAAGGATACTATTTAAACCCATACATCATAAACCTAAACTATGCTTCAAGTATTCAGACAGGTAAAAAAAGTGACAGGTGACAAAGAGTTAAAACAGACAAGCAGTGAAGCAAAATGTACGGAACAATCAAGTGAAATCATAACATGGGAGTAATTTGAGTTTGTAAATTTTCATGTGTAGTACATTAATTATCATTTCAAGGAAGTTCAAAAATTCTAATTCCCTCTTACATGTAGCTAATTCCACAAAATCAACACTTCACTCTACGTAAATCTTACCTGTTCACTGCCAGCTGGTCTGTTCATATATTGCTCCACACAGTTCATAACCTCAAAGCATATGTTTTCTCCCTCCTTGTCACAATCGAGCCACAGCACCAGGTAGTCAAAGCCGCGCGACTCCTTCGAAAGAAACTCCGGCATCCGCAGCTTGGCCGTGGCTTCTTTTTTCTCCGTTGGACATCGGAACAACTCAGCCTGCACACAGATATAGATAGATAGATTTATTGAACACAGCATACATAATATTGTACAAAATACATAACGATTTAACGTGCATTTCAAGCTTGCAACAGTACACAGATATGGAATTATTCGCCTAAACCGTAGTCAACTCAAATTGTGCAAATATAAGTTTCAAATTATATAACTGAAAAAAACACTAATAAGACGTAAGGGAAAAATAATACGCCATGAAAAGGAAATTAAGAACATGTTACTAAAAACACCAAAGGAAACAAAACATCAAAAGTATACCAGAAAGACTATAAAACTTCTAAAAAGATTATTAAGTGTAAAAGATGCTCAACAAAACCAAGGAAGACCTGTCATACTGCCACTGTCATGTCCTTACGTCACATGCACAGTGCTTTTCACATGACTTAGTTGACCTAGTAGGTGACCTTAGTTGACTTAGTAGTAACACACATAACTATGTACTCACCGGGTCAACTCTGTCCCTAGTTGTTTTATTATTTTCCAGGGAAGTCGAGGGACATGACATGGCCAACACAGGGTCATATTCATTCATCATACTCTGTCCCAGGAAACGCGGACACTCGTGTATTACACTGCACGCCCCATTGAGACCTGTGGAGAGGAAGAAAGTAAAATAACACTTTGTCATTTGAACACTAAACCTTAACCTCTACCACACTGAAGAACTGGAAGGCAAGAAAGAAACTCCGAAAAAAAAGCACTCGAAAACAATGCATTCGGAAAAAAATGCATTACGGAAAACATGCACTTCGGAAACATGCACTTCGAAAACATGCACTTCGAAAACATGCACTTCCCCGGAAAAGATGCACTTCGAAAACAGTAGCACTTGGAAAACATGCACTTTGAAAACAGCACTTCCCCGGAAAACATGACTTCGGAAAAAATGCATTCGGAAAACATGCACTTCGGAAAACAGCCACTTCGGACAAATGCACTTCGGAAAAATGCACTCGGAAAACATGCACTTCGGATAAAAATGCACTTCGGGGAAAAAATGCACTTCGGAAAAAATGCACTTCGGAAAAAAAAAATGCCCTTGGGAAAAAATGACCCTTCGGAAAAAATGCACTTCGGAAAAAATGCGGTAATTACACTAGGACCGAAATCCCTACACAATTGGAGTGGGAGTGTGGTTTTCTGAATACCTTATTGGATCCAGGAAAAAACATTCTCTCTATGAGCTTCCGTCGCAAATCATTATGGTCAATTTAGTTCACCCAACAACAATTTTTTGATGCCGGCCTAATGTTTTTCTGGTGTGTTTTATTTTTTTTTTTTGGTTGTTTTGAAAGAATCTGCTAACCGTTTCTGTCGCAATATATTTCTTTTTTTTTTTTGTTTTATATATATAATATGACAAAAAAAAAAAATGACTGAAGCCCATACCCAACCTAACCTAACCGGTAGCCTAACTATGTAAAAAAAAAACACTTTTTTTACAAAAAAAACTACCTTATCTACCCCCTCCAAAAAAAAAAAAAAAAAAAAAAAAAATTGCCCCGACCAGAAACGAGTTAGCAGATTCATTTCAATAACACATAAAACACCAGAAAAAAATAAGGCGCATCGAAAACGTTTGGTTGGGTGAAACTATAAAGATCCAACTTTAATTCTGGAGATATGACATGTTGTTATAGGAGGCGAGAGACAAGTGTTTACGGCTTCTTCTTCTTGTTGTGACTGCATCGCCTTTTACCTTCGCCGCGGACACTTTTTAATGGCATATTTGGCTTAACTTAGGAGGTTAAAGTTGTGGGATTAGCGTTACGGTAATGTAGGGTCTAGATTATTAGACTATTTGGTCATTTATTGAAAAAAACTTACTATTGAGTTAGTAATGCCATCTATTTATCCTTTACATATTCATAATTTAATCTTCTACATCAAGTTTAGGAGCCTTTCTGTTTGTTTCAATGTATTTCGATTGTTTGGCAATCGTTTGAGGTATAAACCATGGGCCTAAAGAGTTGATTTTCGATTTTTTAGTTCTCTAACTGGGATTGTATCTTTTTTTTTTTTTTTTTTTTTTTTTTTTTTTTTTTTGTTATATTTTGTATCGGTCATATTCTTGCCTTATAGTTGGAGTGTGGGGCTTGTTTGTGTTCCTAAGTTTTCACACACTCTTTGTGTTTGTGTGCGTTTTGCTACCGGGTATTCATGCGTTTATTGAAGGAACACGGCTGACTCAGTGCTTGAAAAAGTTACGTAGCGTAAAAACAAAAAAGAAACTGACTTTTTTCTATACTACCCCAACTAGGATCTATGGTAACTGTTTTAAGCTACATCCTTCAACCTTCATGAATAACTCACAGGTTTTCCTATTTTTAAAGCCTTCGTAAAAAGTGAAATTTTGTCTGGGTAAATTTGCGCTTCAATTCTACCTGTTGACATCTTGTATTTCCTTATTTCTTTGTATTGTATAGTTTTTTTAGGGTGTTACGTGGTCTATTTATCATATTGTCATTTGCGTGCTAATTACCTTTATTCTTTGGTGTATATCAATGTTTTAATGAAGGGAATCAAATCTGCAGGGAAGCTTATGCAGCCTCCCCCCCAAGGCCCGCGCTAATTATGTTACACTAGGACCGAAATTCCCTACACAATGGACCCTACCCATAATACGTCACGGTTTGTTTACCTCGGTGCATGTGGGGATAAGGCGGGGGCGCCGCGGGTGGGGACCTACGAAGGAAAACTACGGCGAGGAAGAATTTAGAGTTATTTTGCGCGAAATTGATCATTCCAGGTGCTATATACTGTGCTCTGTTATCTCGCTGACAACACTATAGAGAGACCGATGTAATGGCTGATGTGCCAGAAGGCTTCTAAACCAAGAAAACAGAGTCATAACAGAGCCTCGTCAAAAAAGGTAGCAAATGGTAGTGTACGAAATGTGCCCTACCACTTGCTTACTTCTTATGAGACTCTGCTGTGACTGTTTTCCTGGTTTAGAAGCCTTCGGCACATCAACCATCACCTCAGGTCTTCTACTATTGTTTGTCAGCGAGCACGGAAATATAGCACCTGGAAATATCATTTCGCCCAAAACAACCTAATTTTTTCATCGTTCGTTAGTCTTCTCTTTGTAGGCTGTTACATATTCAGGGTTATGATAGTATTAAAATGCCCTCTATTAATGAAGTTCCTTATGCGTCTTTCTCATCATAAGTTAGTGTTACATCATGGTTTAAGTGTTACTTGACGAGCCAATGAATAAATCTGAGTTATACCAACACACCAACCTTGCCTTTGATTTATCTTATTACTCCATCCAAAACCAAAGTTTGCCATAACCACGGTGACATTAACCCATCCTTGCCTCATGGCTACTGCAGGTAATGTCGTCTACCGATATTTTGTCCCTACAACAAATCGGGAGAACTCACTTGACAGCTAATGGTAGGTTGGTATCCGGTATTTCGCCCACATGCCATTTGCCACACCATGAGTCATTTCGCCCACAGGTCATTTCGCCCACACTAGGAGTCTATAGGAGCTAGGAGTTAGGTATATTTTGTTTAGTGTGTCGAGAACCCCCAACCCCCCCCCCACCCCCCCCCCCACCCCCCCCACACCGCTAGGAGGTTAGGTTAGGTTAGGTTAGTGTAGGTTAGATTTGGGTAGTTTAGTTAGATTTGGTTAGGTTTAGGCTTTAGTAGATTAGATTTGGTTGGTTAGGATAGGTTAGATTTGTTAGGTTAGCTTAGGTTAGATTTGGTTACGTTAGCATATCGGTGGTCAAGCCCCCTGCTAGGGGTAGGTTAATTTTGGTTAGGCTAGGTTATTTTGGTTAGGCAATTTTCGTCATTTCGCCCACAAGACATTCGTCCACATGTAAGCAAGTCGCCCCACATATAACGAGTCAATTTGCCCAATATAGGAGTCAATTCCGTCCACTCTTAAAGTCAATTCGCCCACACGAATCCTGTCACGGAGTCATGTAATTATATAACTTCCTCTGGCAGAAAATGGAATGAACCACAGTAAACTTGGGCGAAATGACGGTTTAAATTTTCTAGTGTTTGCCCACATAACTCTTCCCACTTCCCCAAAACAAAATTTGGGGACCTGTGGGGAATGCGGGGTTTTCGGGTGGGGAACAAATTATGCGTCGGAAACACGTAATTAAGAGTTGTTGTAGGGGGGGTAAAATTCCCTAGATCTAGGGTAATTTTTATATCTTAGAGAAAAAGGGTTGCCTAACCAACATTAAACCTTAACATAACCAAATTTAAACCTACCCTAGCAGGGGGCTTGACCACCGATAAACCTAACCTAACAAAATCTAACCTAAGTAAACCTAACCTAACCAAATCTAACCTAAGCTAACCATAACCTAACCAAATCTAACTATCATAACTATTAGATTTGGTTAGGTTAGGTTAGATTAGATTTGGTTAGGTTAGGATAGGTTAGAATTTGGTATCGGTGGGCAAGCCCCTGCGAGGGTAGGTTAATTTTGGTTAGGTCCTAGGTTTATTGGTTAGCAATTTTCTCTAGATATAAGGAAATTACCCTAGATCTCGGGAATTTTTCACCCCCCTACACAACTCTTTACTTACGGATTCCGCGCATAATTGTTCCCACCCGAAAACCCCGCATTCCCACAGGTCCCCAAATTTGTTTGGGGGAAGGGGAGAGTATGGGCACAAACACTAGAAATTTATACCGTCCATTTCCCCCAAGGTACTAGGTGGTTCATTCCATTTCTGCCAGAGGAAGATATAACTTACATGACTCCGTGACATGGATCGTGTGGGCGAATGCTTAGAGTGGGCGAATTGACTTTTCTTATATGTGGCGAATTGATCTACATGCTGGACCGAAATGTTCTTGGGGCGAAATGACGAAAATTGCGTAACCAAAATAAACCTAACTAACCAAAAATTACCACCCAGCAGGGGACTTGACCCACGATATTGCACTAACCTAACCAAATTACCTAAAGCCTAACCTACATACCAAATCTAACTATCCTAACCTAACCAAATCTAATCTAACCTAACTCTAACCAATCTAACCTAAAACTACCAAATCTAACTACCCTACACCTAACCTAAACAAATCTAACCTAGCCTCCTAGCGGGGGGTTTGGGGGTTCCGAACACACAAACAATATAACCTACCTCCTAGCTCCTATAGACTCCATATGGGGCGAAAGACTCAATAGGTGTGGCGAAAGGATGTGGGCGAAATGACGGATCCCAACCTAACCATTACTGTTCGGCGAGTTTTCCTATTTTTGCAGGGACAAAAATATCGGTAGACGACAGTACCATGCAGCAGGTTCATGAGGCAAGGTAGGGTAATGTCACCGGTGGTTATGCACACTTGTTATGGATGAGTAATAAGATAAATCAAAGCAACAGGTGGATGATGTTGGTATAGACTCAAGAGTATTCATGGCTCGTCAAGTAACACTAAACCATGACTGCTACCCCTACTTATTATGAGGAAGACAACAAAAGGAACTCCAATTAATAAGTTATTTTAATACTATCACTAACCATGAATATGTACAGCCTACAAAGAGAAGATTACGACGATGAAAAATAGAGTTGTTTTGGGCGAAATTGATATCCAGAAAAAGGCTATATTTCAGTGCTCGCTGGACAACATTAGAGAAGACCTAAGGGTGATTGGTGATGTGACAAAGGCTTCTAAACCAGGAAAACAGCACAGCAGAGTATCATTAAGAAGTAAGCAAGTGGTAGGACACATTAAGTTACATACCAGTTGTTACCTTTTTGACGAGCTCTGTTTATGACTCTGTTTTCTTGTGTTTAGAAGGCCTCTGACACATCAGCCATTACCTCATGATTTCTCTATAGTGTTGTCAGCGCGAAAAGGAGCCACAGTAAATATAGCACCTGGAATATCAATTTCGCGCAAAATAACTCTAAAAATTCTTCCATCGCCGTAGTTTTCCTTCGTACATGTCCATCCGCGGCGACCCCCGCCTTATCCCCACAATGCAACGATGTAAACACAACAGTGACGTAGTTATGTCTGGGGGCCCATTGGGAGTGTAGGTTTCTGTTCACGCTTAATGGATTCTAGAAAAATTTTTCTATGAGCTTCCGTCGCAAATAATTACTTTCTGGAGATTATGACCCATGTTTATAGGGAGGCGAGAGACAAGTGTTTACGTATACCTTACTATTCTTCCTCTATGTGACCTACATGCGCTCTGTTCTGCCCTGCCGCAGGACACTTTTATTAAATGCAGATTAGGCTTTAGTTAGTGAGGTTAAATGCCGTTGGAAACAGGTTAGGCAGGTTAGATTAGTGAGTCTAAAGGTGGGGTTAGGTTAGTTTAATTTCATATCTCCATATACACTCTTCCTATTAAAAATGTCTTATATACTCAAAAAGTAGTGATTTGCGACGGAAGCTCCTAGAGAAGAGTTTCTTAGAATCTATTAAGGTGAACAGAAACCACACTCCCAATTGTGTAGAGGAATTTGGTCCAGTGAAAAGTGTCAAAAATGCACTTCGAAAATAATGCACTTCACCCCCAGAAAGATGGTCCCTGCCCCTGTGAGAAATGCTCCACACATGCCAGAAATAGGTCAGTGATAAACTTAGTGCGGAGTGGGTGACGTAGTGAGACGGAACTTGAAACTCTCGTCCATTTATTACCCCATAATTATCTACACATTGGGTGGGGAAGAAAAGGGGATGTAGGTAGTGTTAAGTAACACGGCCATACCACATGTAGGTTACCACATGTACTGATGAATATATCTATTTTTTTTTAATGGCTTTCCGAAAAAATAAACTATCTCCTCCATACAAAAAGGCACTATTGTAGCCAGGAGAAAATTAGTCTGTCTCTGAAAACGATACGCGAAGTTCTCGTCTATTTATAAACGCCGTTGTTTAGAGCGAAATTCGACCATGAAAACAAGCCAGTATTAAAACAGGCAAGTAACACTGTCCTCCCCTGTCTGGCCACTCACCCTTCCTGGAGGCGCAAGTGATTTGTTGCTCAGGAATTGACAGGGACTGTGCCAGGGACGGCTTACTCCGCCCAACATGATTTTTTGGTGCGTTTTTATTTTTCTTTTTTATTCATTTTTGTCTTGAAAGCTCAAAATAGGCAGTATTAAAAGGATAGCTTTTGCTACAATACCTACAACTATAAAAATGGACATATTCTTATGTATAACTTAATATAGTCTGCTAAACAAAGTGTTCTGTTTTATATAATAGGCCTACAGCTTAATCAGCATAACGGGGCAAGGGCATTTTAACATGAACGTATTCATTTTTTTGCAGAAAAATCTTCTATTAATTTTGCTGGCTTAAGGCCTATTTCGTTTAGGGGTCCACAGGTGGAAAAGTGACTGGAAAAGGGGGAATGGGCAAAAAGGTTTGGGGAACCATTACACTAACCCCTGATGGGTGTGGGGAATTGGTACGAAAATGCGAAAAAATCACAGATATGTTTGTAAAATGCGATAAGGATGTTTTTAAATAGGAAATACATTAAACAGTGATCAATTTAGGGTTGTAGACGCTAGTGGACGCTGTTTATATTTCTAAACAGCGTCCACTACGTCTACACCCCAAAATTGTTTAAATTTGTTTCATGTATTTCCTATTTAAAACACATCTTCATCGCTTTTTACAGCATATCTGTGATTTCCCTAACATCTCTGCAAAATCTCTTCACAAATAAAAGAGTACAGGACATAAAAAAATGTTATGGCTTTTCCGTCCACTAGACCCCTGATCGGTGGGGGGTTGGGGTATGAAAATGCGAGAAAATCACAGATATGCTGTAAAATGCGATGAGATTGTTTTTAAAATGGGAAAATACATTAAACAGTGATCAATTTAGGGTTGTAGACGCTAGTGGACGCTGTTTAGTATTTACTAAACAGCATCCACTAGCGTCTACATTGCCTCTACAACCCTAAATTGATCACTGTTTTAATGTATTTCCTATTTAAAACACATCCTCATCGCTTTTTACAGCATATCTGTGATTTTCCTAACATCTCTGCACAAAATAAGAGTACAGACATATAAAAATGTTATGGATTTTGCATCCACAACCGAGATAAGAGTAAAGTCGCCAGGACAATTTTGGTTAGGCATTTTCTCTAGATATAAGGAAATTACCCTAGATCTAGGAAATTTTACCCCCCCTAAAACAACTCTTTAATTACGTTTTCCGACGCATAATTTGTTCCCCACCCGAAACCCCGCATTCCCACAGGCCCCCAAACTTTTTTTGGGGAAAGTGAGAGAGTATGGGCAAACACTAGAAATTTACCGTCATTTCGCCCAAGGTTACTGGGGGGTTCATTCCGTTTCTGCCAGGGGAAAGATATAGTTACATGACTCCGTGACATGGATCGTGTGGGCGAATTGACTTTATAGAGTGGGCGAATTGACTCTTATATGTGGGCGAATTGACTTACATGTGGACAAAATGTCTTGTGGGCGAAATAACGAAAATTGCCTAACCAAAATAAACCTAACCTGACCAAAATTAACCTACCCTAGCGGGGGGCTTGACCCACCGATAACCTAACCTAACCAAATCAAACCTAAGCTAACCAAAAAAAAAAAACCAAATCTAACCTATCTAACCTATTAGATTTGGTTAGGTTAGGTTAGTTTAAATTTTTGTTAGATTAGGATAGGTTAGATTTGGTTAGGTTAGGTTAGGTTAGGTTAGATTTGGTTAGTTTAGGTTAGGTTATCGGTGGGTCACCCTGCTAGGTAGGTTAATTTTGGTTGGTTAGGTTTTTTTTGGGGTTAGGCAATTTTCTCTAGATATAAGGAAATTACCCTAGATCAGGAATTTTACCCCCCCTACACAACTCTTTAATTACGTGTTTCCGACGCATAATTTGTTCCCCACCCGAAACCCTGCATTCCCACAGGCCCCAAACTTTTTTGGGGGAAGTGGGAGAGCATGGGCAAACACTAGAAATTTACCGTCATTTCGCCCAAGGTTACTGGTGGTTCTTTCCCAAATTTCTGCCAGAGGAAGATATATTTACATGACTCCGTGACATGGATCGTGTGGGCGAATTGACTTTAGAGTGGGCGAATTGACTCTTATATGGGGGCCCAAATTTTGACTTACATGTGGACGAATGTCTTGTGGGGGAAATGACGAAAATTGCCTAACCAAAAAAAACCTAACCTAACCAAAATTAACCTACCCTAGCAGGGGGCTTGACCCACCGATAACCTAACCTAACCAAAATCTAACCAAACCCTAACCAAATCTAACCTATCCTAACCTAACCAAATCAAACTTAACCTAACCAAAATCTAACCTAAACTACCCAAATCTAACCTACCCTAACCTAACCTAAACAATCTAACCAAACCTCCTAGCGGGGGGTTGGGGGGTTCTCGACACACTAAACAATATAACCTAACCTCCTAGCTCCTATAGACTCCATAGTGTGGGCGAAATGACTCCATAGTGTGGGCAAAATTGACCTGTGGGCGAAATGACTCTATTGGTGTGGCGAAATGGCATGGGGGGCGAAATGACCGATACCAACCTACCATTACTGTCGGCGAGTTTTCCCCGATTTGTGTAGGGATAAAAATATGGGTAAAACGACAGTACCATGCATGGATGGCAAGGATGGGTAATGTCACCGTGGTTTTGCAACTTGTTTATGGATGGAGTAATAAAATAAATCAAAGCCCAAGGTTGGTGATGTTTTGGGATAGACCCCAAGAGTATTCATTGGCTCGTCAAGTAACACTTAAACCAAGATGTACCACTACTTATTATGAGGAAAGACACAAAAGGAACTCAATTAATAAAGGGATTTTAATAATATCATAACCATGAATATGTACAGCCTACAAAGAGAAGACTACGACGATGAAAAAAATTAGAGTTGTTTTGGGCGAAAATTTATATTCCGGTGCTATATTTCCCTGCTCGCTTTACAAAATAGAGAAGACCTGAGGTGATGGTTGATGTGCAAAAGGGTTCTAAACCAGGAAAACGTCACAGCAGAGTCTCATTAAGAAATAAGCAGGTGGTAGGGACACATTACGTACCTACCGTTTGCTTACCTTTTGACCAGGGCTCTGTTATAACTCTGTTTTCTTGGTTTAGAAGCCTCTGCACTCAGCCATTACCTCAGGTCTTCTCTATAGTGTTGTCACGAGAACAGAGCACAGTAATATAGCACCTGGAATATCAATTTCGCGCAAAATAACTCTAAATTCTTGCATCGCCGTAGTTTTCCATTCGTATTAGCTGTGGCAAAAAATATCAAAGTTTTTAAAATGCTATTGCAAGAGGTATCAGTGGAAAGGTCTTGAAACAAACTTTCCAATGAAAACCAAGATGACCCTTCTAGGACCAAAAATAAGAAAGTTACATCAAATAGAAGTTCGCCTTTTGGGCTATTTTTGTCTTATAAAGCAATAGGATGATTGTAAACCGATAAAAATTTGGCATAATGAACACTCAGCCAAGAACACTCAGGTTAGTTAGGTTTCATTAAAACATAAAAGGGTTAGTTAGGTTTCATTTTTTTTTTCTTTTCCTTTTTTTTTTTTTTTTTTTTTTTTTTTTTGGTTTGCGCAAAATAAAACTAGCACCTTTTAGAACAAGCACCTATTGTAGGCCAAGAAAAAGTAGTTGGTGTCCTCTGAAAACGAACGCAAACTCTCCTCCTAATTTACCAAACAAACAAACAGAACGAACAAACAACGAAATGAAAAACAGTGCATTGACATCGATTACGATAGCCTAATAAAATTGTTGCTACTCGATAAAAACTTATAAAATTTTCGACTATAGACGGACAAATAACTAAAAAAACTTATTTTTTAGTTTCAAGATTGATTTCAACTCGCCTTCAGCAAAATTGACGAGCTTTTTTGGGCGACCTGTCACGAAACACATCTCCATTTTCGCGGAATGTACGTGATTTCAGAAATGTTCCGAGAATTTTCGAAAATTGTTTCTGCAACGAGTTGAGGGCAATGTGTGTACTACGCCCATAAAATCATGGGGTAAGCTCGTGCAATCACAGGAAAACACACAAAAAACTGATTTCTTAGGGGTTCACAACACAACTTTTGCGCTAAATTTTGCCAATTTCGATGAAAGAAAACGGGGCTGAGCTGAAATGTTGACAAAGTTGTCAAGCGTGAAATCGGAGAATATGCACATACCTATTCGTAGGTCCACCCCGGCGACCCCCCCCGCCTTATCCCCACAATGCACCGATTTAAACAAACCGTGACGTAGTTTTTGGTAGGTCCATTCGGGGTTCATCTGGAATACTACCCAAATACCATACATAATATATAATTACAGTGGAAATGTACTTGTAGAGCACAGAGCACTTACAGTATTTTGACAAAACACAGCATGATCTTTCCCCGCCACTGGAGGCCCATCAAGGCAATAGACCACCCATAACACCAAATGAGACCCACACAAGGGGAAAAATTACCATAATGCAGAGATAACCAGGCTGGATAATGTGTACCAGCGTAAGTTTTAGATAAAAGGCAAAATTTCACTTTGATTACCCAGGTAAACTTTCCTCTCAAAATTCACCGCCATGATTATGGTCAGATCCAAGCATTAACGAACACATAACCTTCGTTCAGACGCCGAAGACCCAAACAGCGTATAAAGCACTGAACGCTAGCTACTAAATGTTAAAAACAAAGGGGTGTCAACTCCGTCACACAAACATATAGCGCATTTTCGTGACGTTCACCGCCCTGGGTTCAGTCCAGTCCGACCGGGGCAGGGTGGACTGATGGTCGCTAAAATACATCGAGACTGGCCCCGTCCCATTCCCTCGTTCCTATTGGCTGGGGGATCGAGTGGGCGGTACTGAACTGAACTGTTGGGCGGCAGGGGTCCATCTTGTCAATATCCTTTTTGTCTCCCCTTTTAACCTGTGCTGAAGACTTTACAACTACCACGCCTGTGATACTTTAGTCCTTTATGGTCGGCCATCATGGTGTTTCATGTCTTATCAGCACCACGAGAAGCTCCTGGTCGCCTTCCCCGCTGACTGTAGTTTCGCATGCGCCAGTTTCTCCCCACACTGGTCCAAGGTGGTCCTGGTATGTGGGCCGGACCAGCCTGGACTGGGCTGAACCGTTCTAACTGCCTCGCAAAAACAGTGACCGCCCGGACTAGCCCAGTCCAGACCGGGCCAGAGCGGTCGCGGAAAAAACCTAATACTGTTCTTTTTTACAGAAACGCTCGCTGTCAGCCAAAAGTCGTCAATTTCACCTTCTTAAGTAGTTTTCTCAATTATAAGGTTTATAGTCTAAAATATCATTGGAATAAATGTAAAAAATCTAAATCACAAACTGTGTGCTATAGTACCTAAATAAACATGATATATTTACAAAAATAGAAATGTAGCTATTACGCAGCACCGCATGCTATGATGCTAGTCAAATCAACTCCCGCCAATTTGAAGTGCGTATGTTGCCTTGATGGTAAATTTTTGCCTCACTATAGTGTAGTTTTGTCATTTGGATCACACGAATACCCAAATAAGAACACTGGGTCAAACTATTTTAAACTGAAGAAAGATTAGTGTTGCTTTATATCTCGTGAGGGCTTGGCCCCGAGACCACCGAGAGATCATCTCGGTGGCCACGTTGGGGCACTGCCTCTTTGACTCAGGCGGTGAGACTCTCCCACCTGAGAGGCGGGGGCCCCTGAGATGGAGGCTGAGGTTGGCAACTTGGTAGCTCTTCGCATCCATAACCCCGGGAGAAGCAGACGGTGTGTCAGACGGCCACTATAGTATATAACGGAGATGAGCATCATAGCAGCATCAATAGGTGGGTGGCGTAAACTTTTTTTCCTTTTCCTCAGCTTGGGTGTGTGTAGGCCGTGTCGGGTGGGGAAGCGAACGGCTCTTTTCCTCTCGTATTAAAAACTGGGGACCTGGAGGCTGGATTTCCCATTATTGTGGCAAGAAGTACTGGAATGAGATTGAAGACGGCGAGGGAACGTGAATTGGTTTCAGATTTTTCCTCTGGGAAATTCAACTCTCCCCCATCTTTTGCCCTATGCCAAGGAATCCGACCCACACTTGCTGCTTGATTATAGTCTCCAGCAACACCCATGCCGCCCGATGCACGGCTATTTGCATGATGATCGTAAACAATTAGACAGCGCGATGTTTTTTTATCATACATGGTTAATGGGTCGTAAAAATGTTCATGTTCATGTTAGCACAAATAAAATATATTAATTAGCAAAATCAGAATACAATAGCTACTGATTTAATGGAACCCGTTTACCTCACACCTAAAACACGGAGTATTATAAAGCTTTGGGGGTGCAATATAGGCTACATATCACTGTACTCAATATTCTTTTTGCTGAGAAATGCCCCATAAATGAAATACATGGCTTTTTTTTGGGCCAAAATATCACAAACGGCGGAACCCCGCTGTGTTTGGTTTGTGACGTAGTAAGCGCAGACTCAATCTCGCCTGATCACTGATCGGCTTGTTGGGGGCTCGCAGACCGCAGTACCTATCGATGCATTCAACATGTCCCAACAAAAGAACATATTATGCTTGTTTTGTGTTAATGTGCAAAAAACCCAACAATTAAAAACTCCAGAGAATGTGTTCATAACTATGCCTAAAGACAAGAAAAGAGGAAACAGTGGTGGATGTTTGCAAGGCGTGTTTTTCTTGATGAAGGAAATTCATACTATTGCTGTGAAGACCATTTTGATTATTATTAATGTATGTAGCCTACTTGTGCATGATAAGTAACTTGCAAATGATATGTAGCTGTGGGGCTTTAGCTGAGCTGTGATAAGTTGCGGGAGTATATGCAGTATGCAAGGCTTTTGAGGTAGGGATGAGACAGGCTGGGTTTTTTCATGTTAAGTATACAACACGCAGTGAGTTAGGTAAAATTCTAGAGTCCTTTCCCACCCTTATTAGAGGTGTTTTTTTCCTCCAGACCTTCACAGACCCTCAGATACCTCTAAAAACTTAATTATAAAAAGGGGGGGAGAGGCCCCTTCACCCCCCCCCCTCCTTAACGACTCCCCTGGACCCCTCAAAAATATAAATGTTTAAAATTACTAATCAACCCCACTATAAAACCCAAAACCCAACCTAATCTCACTAAAACTCATAGCGAAAACCCCATAAAAAAATAATTACTAAAAATAACCTACCCTTGTAAAATTATAGTTTTTATTTTACTAAACCCAACTAACCTTACTAACTTGCATTACCCCTAAATACTGCAAGATGACCAGTAATCCTCCTTCAGTGGGTGTAGTAGGTATTCACTGTTTTGTGAATATGTAAAAAATTTTCGTTTATAAGGAAAAAAGAAAATAGACAGAGATAAGTGGGCCCTGACACAGACAAGTGATGACTTCCGGGGCGGCATTCCTTATAGGGAGCTTAATTGAAACCCGCAATGACATGTACAGCTAGAAATAGAAACTCATGAGGAACAGGTAAAATGTAGGGGTTGGAAAAGGTTTGTAGTGGTGGTAGAGTGACGAAGGGGGTTATGTTTTGCTTATGGGGGGGAAGAAAGCCACTTTTTTCTCCCTTTTTCTTCTATGGTTCGTCTATCGTCTACTTTACATGTCATTGCAGGTTCTTTTTAAGTCCCTATAAGGAATGCCGATCCCAAAGTCTCACTTGTCTGGTGCCCGGGGGCCCCTTAAATCTCTGTCTATCCCCCCTTTTTTTTCCTTTAAACTACAATTTACTATTCAAAAACCGTGAATACCTACTACATCACTTGAAGGGGATTCTGGTCATCTTGCGGTAGTAGGGGAAAATCAAGTTGGGTTTAGTAGGTAGTACTAAAGGGATTTTGGTGGAAAAGCCGTAAGAAGCCGGCTTCTTGGGCTTCTTCCGGGTTTTTTTCCCCTCTCGTTTTTCCCCCCGTGCCTCGCCGAAGGGCTGACGGAGTTTTCGAGGCTCGCCAGCTCGCGCAAACCCTTAATTGTAAACAAAAAAACCCACTTGACAAAAGTGTACCGTCGAATAAAAAGCCTTAAAAAGTTCGATAAATGACTGCGATATTGTGAAGGATCACAACACAATCCTTTAAATTAATGTTTTTTTTTTTTCCCATAAACCAAGGACTATTAAGGGGGCAGGTAAAACGGGCCCTACAAAATTAGGGGGCGGCTGGGTCGAGTTCCACATTATTTGATTTTTTTTTATTAAATGTTGCACCGATGGCAAAGGGTCAGTATAATGGGGGATTCATTAACGGGCCATCATCTGCCCGCCATGCCCGGGATTTTCCGCTTTGGGGTTGGGCTGATTTATTTTTTTGCTTGGAAGTGGGGGGGGCTTTTTTTTTCATTCTTGGCTTTTTTTTGGCTTTAAATTAATCTCTCTCTCTCTCTCTCTTTCCCTCTCTTTTAGCTTAATGAATTACTGTAATGGGATATGGGCTCAACAATCTTTTCTCAACTTTATTTTTTTAGGTTTTAAAACTGCAAAATATTGCAGCAAACTCTATTGGAGGGCGATAAAGGGATCACGTTACTCCTATCATAAAAGAGTTAAGTGATTAACAATTAAAGACGATATATTTATGAAAAATTTTCGCTGTTTATAAGGCTGTAAATGGGTTTATCCGGAGTGGTATCTAGTTTTCCATTGTCGGGGGAAATACAGCCAGTACAACAAGGCAGCTAAAAGACCTTTATGTCAAGACCAAACAGACTGGGCCAGACCCTCACTTTACAAAGCCAAAAATATGCAAAAATTTGCCTTCATGCTCATTAATTATGGAAGTCTACACTTTTAAGGGTCTTGACTTAAAAATTTATTTTTAAAATTGACCAAAGTGAACTATAATTTGTTTCCCATATCAAATAGCATTTTTGCATGTTTAGAGTATTTTAAGATTTTGAATGACTTAGTTCTTATTTTTTAAATGTTATAATTAATTTCCTTTTAAATGTTTGTTTGAACTTTCTTTTTATTTTTATTTTTTTTTATTTGCTGACTTTCAGAAGTTTCATTTTTATATATTTGCTAAAAACATCTGTATGAAATTTGATAGTAAAACCATGTTTCGGGAAATAAATATTTTTTTATTTATTACTCCCCCTCTCACTCCTTCTCTCGAGTTTCTCCTTCATCTTCTCGGGATAACACTTCATGCAACCGGGCCATACATCCTGAAACTAGACTTTTACTATTGCTTTAAAAAAACCCCTTGCCATGAAAGGAAAATGAGACAAAACAGCATTATAGTGTTTTTTCATACATCAATATCATTTTTCATAGTTTCATCCTAAATTTTACCATATTTGCCCCCTTTTTAAAATAGATAACAGGTAAATAAAAAAGGAAAGGGCAAATAATAAAAAAAAGTATGTTGTTGATTTTTACCTTTAAGAAGTTTTATAAGGACAAGTAAAAATTAATAACAGAAGCAAATAATCCAACTAACCTAAAAAAAAAAATGTATTTAAACCTCAATTTTAATCACAAAGGGGGGCCCGTGTAACTGATTGGTCAATAATTGGGAACCAAAGTGCCAGTAAATACGATTAACATTCATATTCAACAAATACAATTTCTCTAACTAGTTTCATAATTTTTTTATTTCCTATATGCAGAAAAACTCTTGACCATAACCTAATCCACTTTTGTCACCAAACCGAACGTTTTGGTAATACCTGATGCTCCTGTATACTTTTTTTTTAAAGTTTAGTGTTTTCACGAACCCCCGCTTTTTTTTCACCTTTAGATAACCAATTGGCTTCAACACTTTTTTTCTGCCCTCTGGTATATGCGTGGGTTTTACCGAAATAATTCGTATACGTTTGTAAAGGTTCTGATTGTTTTTTATTGCCCTTTTCGTGTAGTTTTTGATGGCTGCATGTATTAAGTTACGAATTTCGTCCAGATGTAACGGAAAAAATTTTACGATCACGGAATTTCGGAAAAAAGGGAAATTTCCCCCTCATAAACGACCACAATTTGTTTTTTATGCGAAAATTCGGATACTCGGGTAATTTAACCTCGCACCTTCCCCCAATTTGTTCGTCAATGCGAGAGTACATCATTTACCCCCATTAATTATATGTCAACATAAAAAAACAGGTACCCAATAAACTTTAATCCTTCTTCATAAACATACTAATTTAACCAAAATATACAGAAATACACCCTAATATATATATATAAATATATATATTATATATAATATTATATATATATATATAAAAGGTAAAACTTAAAAACAAGGCTCCACCCCCCATCTTCTTCTTCTTATAGCCAAAAAGCTTGGGGGCATGGTGGGAAAAGGGGTTTTTGGGTGGGGGGGCACACACAAAGGGGGAAAATTGGGCCCCCAAAAAAAAACCTAAAATAGGGAAATTTCCCTAGTTCATAGACCTTTATCGGGGGGCCCTATTTCCCTTATATGTTGCTCCCCCACCCAAAAACCCCCCTTTCACCCCGTCCCCAAGTTGTTGTCTTAAGAAGAAAAGAAGATAGGAGGTTGAGCCTTTATTCTAAAAAATGAAAAAACTCTACAGACCTAAACCCAGCACCCCCCTCGAGCCCCAAAACGGGGGTTTCACTAAACCTAACCTGACCTGACCTACCTACCCCTGGCTTAGTTTTTTTTTCCCAAAAACCTGAATTTTTATCGGCCATGTAGGGAAATAGGATCGGCACTCTTAAAATCAAACAGTGTGTTAAGGAAAATAATATAACACATGAGGCCCAAAATTTGGGTCAGCTTACCGTGGAGCCCTTGTTCTTAAATTTTTCCCTCAACGCCCCAAAGCTAGTCATTTCCCAATACCTATCAGCACCTCTACCTAACATTAAATTGTTCTGTCCGTCAAAAGTAATTTTAAAGCTACTTAATATCTTTTTAATGTTTTTTTGGTGGAATTCGGATGATGTGAAAGGTTTTATGGTTTCCCCCTCGTCTCCGTCGGCGGAGTTCCAAAATTTTCACGTTCTCAACAAGTGTGAGGGGTTCTAAAACCAAATTGGAGCAGAATGAATCCGAAAAAGTTTCCGGGCTGGTTTTGATTT
The DNA here is from genome assembly GCA_016584305.1 of Chionoecetes opilio. NCBI lineage: Eukaryota > Metazoa > Arthropoda > Malacostraca > Decapoda > Majidae > Chionoecetes > Chionoecetes opilio. The sequence goes on from JACEEZ010016522.1 coordinate 39,115, forward strand.
TTTATTATAAAAAAATTTGAAAAACAACGCTTGTGTTAATTTAAAAAAGACTCGAGAAATGATTTCACCAGACGACGCTCTCCATCAAACCATGTCTTCCATTTTAGCTCTATTAGTGTGGTCCAAATTAAACCCGTGCTACTAAAAGTACAAATCGGCTAATTTTTTTGCCCTATTATCATGAAATTCAAAAAAACTCTACGTCGCAGCTAGGGCCCCTTTGTCACCTGATAGACTGATCTTCTTTTACTAGTTTTTTTAAAATTGTCCTGTCGTGTCATTACCTTGTATATTTTTGTTCGTGGTCTTAAGGTATGTCCATGCTTTTTGAAAGTACATCTATGTGTTTACTTGTGTCCTGTTATCTGTAATTACAGTATTTCTACGCCGATACTCACTGTGTCAGAATCTCTGCCCTCCCCGCCATATTTGTTGTTATCTCTGACGTCACGGCAACAAGCGGGAAGAAGCCGTGGTAAGCGAGCCCTGGCTCTCGCTTCTTATGGCTTCTTACGGCTTGACCAGCTGGGCCAATCCGTAAGAAGCCGGCTTCTTAAAAGTGCCCCGCCATAACAGAAAACGCAAGCTGCAAGAAGCAGCTTCTTACGGCTTCTTCACCAAAATTCGCCTATAGTAGCGGCCGCTTCACAGCTGTTTTGCTCTGTTGTCTGCGCTGTTGACGTCATAACATGGCGCCAGTCGTTTTAGAGCGTATAAATTTTCCTGTACTTAAATTGGCTGTATCATCAAAAATACTTTTCACATAGAAAAATCAGCATCACTGCCCAACTATATGAGGCTTGAAGATTCAAATCAATCGTTACCTCAAGTAGAGTAAACGGGTCCATTGGCAGAACTTGTTTGAAAAATGTCATAGAAAATAATATTTTGTGGTGTTAATGGTCCATGAAGTGCGTGTTCCCCCAACCATTGTGCGGCCTCGGTGTTGTTGCTTTTTGTTGTAGGTTGAATATTGCATGTGCTCGGCGCAAAGTGAGAGTGTATTGACATGCCTCCCCCCAGCATGCCTAGTCACCCAGGAAATGGCACGCGTGGGAACCTGTCTCTGGGGAGCAATTCACCTCGCCTTGAAATTACTTCGCGGCGCAATAGCAAAGTTTGAAGACATATTTATCAAATGAAAAAAAACCTGCAGATAGTTTGCCCACAATTCTTCCTTCACGTTTCATGCAGGAGTTTGGATGACATTATTCACACACACACACACACACACACACACACACACACACACACACACACAACACATACACATACACATACACACACACACACACACACACACACACATACACACACACTTTGTAGGAAAAAAATATATTCTATATGAATCAATACAATATAACTTTCCATCTCTGTCTGTATATCTGTCTGCTTTACTATCTTTGTCTCTGTACGTGCGCGCGAACACGTGCTGATGTGTGTGTTGTGTGTGTGTGTGTGTGTGAGAGGCACGAGGAGTTGAGAGGAGCAGCACGTCATGGTGGGCCTGGTGGGGTCGATGATAAAATCAGTTTTCGACCCAAATTGCATCTTGGGGCCTTGAGGCGCGGGTAAATGCGTGGTGTTAAGGGTGGCTTGATGAGTGGTGTTTAGGGTGGCTTGATGAGTGGTGGTAAAGATATAAACTGGTTTTTAGATTTCCTCAAGGTGTTGACGCTGTATGGTGTACATATGGTAGTGGAAGAGCATAGAACCTTGCCGGGACGTATATTCCCGTTTTCTGGAAGAGTATGTGGCGTTTACTCTTGAACACATTAGGTTAGGTTGCGTTTGGTTACGGATAGGGTAGGTTAGGTATAATTGGTTATCACATGGTAATTTTGTATGGGAATCACAATGAGAGTATTTTCGAAAAAAATCTTATGGTTAGTTTTGGAGCTATAGCCAAGCGTCTTCACTCGGAAACCACATACTCGCATAGAGATGGGAATATGCTGCCGGGACGCATATTCTCCATGTGTTCGCCTTTTCGGCAGGTTGCGGCCCTCTACGCATGGCTGTAGCTCCGAAACTAACCACAGGATTTTCTTGAAAATAACCTCATTGTGATTCCCACACAAAATCGCACTTGAGTTATAGGAATTGTAACGTAACCTAACTTAACTTTACCTAACCTTAACCGAAAGTAAAAAAAAAATTCGCGAGCGGCCTGCCGAAAAGGGCGAACGCATGGAGAATATGCTGCCGGGACAGGTGCTTGAAGTTAAAAGGAAGATGGTGCATACGTACAGTACATCGATCAGTGTTGTATAGCGATAGTTCCCTTAAGTCTTAAGTTGTTATTTCGCCTTGAGTGTAATAGTATTAGTACCATGATAAACAAACGTGATGCTTAAAGAACAAAGCCATTTCTATTAAGGTATGGTGATTTTTTGTCCCTCCAGTCCTGCACTTAATGTTCTTTTGCCTCCATTCCTCATCCAGTGTACTTAGCTTTGTGGTGCACATTAGAGAACGCAAAATTTAGCTTTATGTATGTATGTATGTATGTATGTATGTATGTATGTATGTATGTATGTGTGTATGTATGTATGTATGTATGTAAGTATGTATGTATGTATGTATGTATGTATGTATGTATGTGTGTGTGTATGTATGTATGTATGTATGTATGTATGTATGTATGTATGTATGTATGTATGTATATGTCTGTATGTAAGTATGTATGCATGCATGTCTGTATGTAAGTATGTATGCATGCATGTCTGTATGTAAGTATGTATGCATGCATGTCTGTATGTAAGTATGTATGCATGCATGTCTGTATGTAAGTATGTATGTGTGTAGCTATTTTTCCGAGTAGTTCTTTTAAAAGATTCGTATCAATTGAATTGCCCTTTATTCTTTGAAATTCGCCGTCGTGTTCTGAAAGGAAAAACACGAATGTACGAAAAAGGAGTTAAAAGAGAGAGAAGAGAGAAGGAGAGAGAGAGAGAGAGAGAGAGAGGGAGAGAGAGAAGAGAGAGAGAGAGGAGAAGGGGGGGGGGAGGAGATTGACTGTTTATGACTGGTTAAATTCCGTCTG
>JACEEZ010016523.1:0-11521 GCA_016584305.1 Chionoecetes opilio
GTTCTCACCATTACCTCCATTCTAAATTTCTAAATTCCTTAAAATTCCTAATTTTCATTTTGTTTTTCTTTTTTTTTTCAGTTTTATTGTGATGCCTTTTTCTGGTGGCCCGCGGAACCGGTTCCATGCAGGAAATAATCCTGACGTTTTTTTTCTGCTACATCTTGCTGCGGACAAATACACGCTGTGTCAAGGGGGACAGGAAAAAAACATCCACAGGATTTTTTGTGAAGCGCCGCCCTACGGGGGCTACCCTTACTTTTAAAAAGTCCAAGCTGGGTGGGACCCAAGATAAAGTCCTGGGCACCGCACCACGGTTGAGGGGGTGGGCCAAGACGTTGCGTGGGAATAACCTCCGGCCCGGGTGGACGAAGGGGCCGCGAAAAACTTTCACTGAAAGTTTTGGGGATTTCCGATTGGTTTTGGAGGGACCCCCGTTTTTGGGGACCCATGCATCGGATTTGTTTACTTCCTGGCCGCCATCAATACTAATGGCATCAACCGGGAAAAAGAATCGGCAACAGCCTCCCAGTACCCCCGACCTTTCCAATCTGCCCGCCCGCCCGTCCCCACTTGGCTCACTGCGGAAAGAAAATTCCTGTACCAGCCGTTTCACAGAGCTTTCCCCGACAGCGAACGGACGAGGCCACCAGTACCGGGGACGAGCGAGGAATTAAACAGAAGAAAGAGGTATGAAGCAACAAGATAGTCCCCCCGCAGCCCCTTTTTTCACAATTGTGAGCTTAATGAAATTCTGGGTTCGGGAATCTCAGCTTGTCGAAGAACTTTCCTCCCTCCGAGCTGTTTGGCCTCCCAGAACTCAAAAGAGAAAAAATCTACTTGGCAAGGACGGCGCCGGTATCACTTTCTTTCGTAGAAGGCAATGAGGCCTACATGGGCCTACTTTCTGCCAGGGAGGGAAGGAACCTCCGTTGTAACTGCCGAGATGTCCCCCGGCCCGGTCTTTCTTTGTTTTTTTAAAACTCGGCGCTCCCTCAATTACGAATCCGAGAGATTGGGCGACTCCTCTTTTCATTGAAACAGCTTGTAAGCGCTCTTTTGAAGGTGTGTGTGCTCCTCCACAAACGGGGAAAACCAGTTTCGCCCCCTCAATCCCCTTTCCCTTTGGGCCGCATTTCCCACCAACCCTCTCAAAAGAAAATATGAAAGCAGTGAAGTACGTGCCTTCGACAAAAATCCAATATGGAACAGCACCAATGGGATTCAATCTGTGGCGTCGACTTGAAAGAATGGTGGAAAACTTTCCTTACTTGGTCCAGCAGGTCCCCGGGTTTTTTTCCACAACGAAGTACCCATGCTTTTTTTTATGCATGTGGGGACAGTCCCCGAGACAGAGACCCCAGCACTATGTAAAGAAAAGAGAGTGGGCCCGGCGGCGAGGAGCAAAGTTTTAGTACCTGGGGCGAGAAAAACATCATAAAACGAAACCCTTTGTTTGAACCCGGGAGAAAGATATTGATCCCACCCGCTTACACTTGAAAGCTTTGGGGTTTAATGAAAACAGTTTTCACGCGGCCGCCTCTGGAACAAGGATTGGGGGGAGGTGCTTCAACTTACCTGTTGTGCCGAGCCCTTTTTTCCTGGACTGAACCATTGGAAGAAGCTGAAAGGCCGGCATTTTCGATGGCCCCAACAGATACGGCAGCTCATAAAGGACCACAGAGTTTCCAAAACTCCCATGGAAACCACGCTAGAGTGGCGCCGCGTGGGGAAAAAAATCGTTTTTTGTGCAGGTGGTGAACAAACTTTCCTGGGGAACACGAAGGCAAGCAAAAACCACGCCAGAACTCTCGTCCAGCAAGCAAATGATAGAGGCCCTTCCAAAAAACCCCGGGTGTGTTTTGATGAGTATTAAGATGCACTTTCCCTGTTTCTCACACATGGGAAGAAGTTTTTCCCTGAAAACCTTTGGGGCGATGAGCGACGAGCAGGGGAGAAAGGGTTTTCCATCAGGACCATGCGCCAAAATGGAGGAGAAAGGTACCAGGGGGAGGTTGGGACGCCAAGTCCCCCCCCCGCCCCCCCGCCCCCCACCATGAAATGGAGGGGAACCCTACTGCTGGTCGCACTGAGAGAGAACACCCAGCCCAAAAGCTTGCTCACACACACGGGGAATCGAAGAAAGCGCAGAATTATGCCCCCGTGAACTTCTGAAACTTTTGTGTCCCCCACGTAAACGGGGGGGCTCAATTCCTTATTACAATATTATGAAATAATTTTAATGCTTATCCGAAATTTGATGGAACCTAAATAAAAAACTGAATGAAATTTGGTGCATACGGGCCTTGACTTTTTTTTAAATTTCCCTTTGAGGGAAACCGGAAAAAAAATCATCAGGGGGGTTTTTCTTCAGCTTATGATTTCCCGCAAGAAATTTTTTTGTTTTAAACGAGAAAAATACGATTTTTATTTTTTTTAAATTTCCCCTGTTGTCTTTAGGTAGCAAAAAAAAAAAAACCCCTGACCTGAAAATTGAAGCAAACCCCAATGGTCATATTTTTCCGGACTCCAGGAAAGCACCCTCAAAATTTAAGTCCCTAATTCAGCTTGGAAAAAACCCCCCTGGAAACCGATTTTTTCAAAACATTGTTTTTTTTTTGTTACCCAGTTGGTTATTATTAATTATTAGTCCATTTACTTATGCCCTGGGGGGTTTTCCACACCTTCCCCGTATTTGCCCTCGGTCCCCCACCGTTCCCACCAAACCTTGGCCCAACGTGCGTCCCCCCCCACCGTGGGGGGAACGTCACCTTTCTGCCTTGTGTGGCCCCTTGAAAAGCCGTGCCGCCCCTTCGATGGCAAGAAACATTGGGGGCCCCTCCCTGATCTTTTTTGGCGGGGCCTTGGCCAGCGTGAGCAGTGGGTGCCCCCCAAATTATCAAAACAAATTATACGTAAACTAAAGTTTTTTTTTTTGCAAATATCAAAAAGTAAATGGTGTTTTCCCATGGTCATGAAGTGTTTTTAAATATATTTATTTATCCACAAGTGGGGATTCTGGAAGACCAATTCTTTAGTTAAAGGCAAGAACCAATTCAAATTCAATCCATTTTGGGGGGGCATAACACCGGGGGGCCCGCGCGCCCCTCCGCCCCCCTACGACGGCCCAACCTCCCGAGGGTTCCACCACCGGGCCCCGAAGGTTTCCCCCCCCCAGCCAGGCCCTCCTTGTCCCCCATATAACCAAGCAGCTTCTCGAAACAGAAGAAATCATCCAACCTTGCCCCAAGCCATAGCCCTTGTGGGGCCCGGCCCCCACTTTTGGCCCTCCCTACCAACGCCCGGATTTGTCCTCTGTACCGATCACAAAACCCGAATGGGACAGGATTCGGTTTTTTCAAGGGGTTAAGCGCCGTGCCCCACAATGCCCATATAGGCCGAAGTTTGGCGCTGACTGGGACCTACATGTCCAGGGTAATAGGCCTCCGATTCAGTTCCTCAACGGTGCATCGGACCCTGATTTGAACACGTAAAAAAAAAACCGATCCCCGAGCGGATACCCCCCATTGATGTTCTTGCGAAGAAACAACCTTATTACCAAAGGCAATTTGAATTCGTCCTCTTTTGGTCAAGTTTCAACCTATTTTAGTGTCCCATTGGTCCTTCAACAACCATAGAAGTAAAGACAGGATTCACAAGCGATTTGGGGAAAGTCCGGATTTCCTTGTCCCCTCCCTGGCACAGGTAACCGGACCAAGTTGGCCAAAAAATGACTCCTCCCGCCTTTAAGGGCGAGTGCCATAACACCGTGGGCCCCCCCCCAACCTTATGGCCATTGGGCCCGCCCCCCGTATAAGACTTCTTTGCAAACCAACAGGGTGGAAAATGGATGATGGAAAAAGAACATTACATTATTGTAAAAAAAAATTTGGTTGCCCCCCCGCCTGCTTGAAAAGATCCGGAACCAGCGGCACCGGACCGCTTTGCTTGGAATGTAAGCTCCGAACCAACACCACTTACCTTCCTTGTGGGGTATTTGTTTTTTTTACAAACAATGCTTTTTTTATTTTTTCCTCGTGTTGGTGTCTTCGAGTTGAAACTAGTTTCTAACCCTTCCCCTCAACGTGGCCCCTCCTAGTAGCTTTACTATATACCAATACCCCTTTCCTACGCAAATCACCGGCTAACGCCAAACCACACACCCTCCTCACCAGGCCGTGTTAAAAAAAAAATTAGGTAGTTTAATTATTCAGGTCCATGGAAAAAAAAATTAAAGCTGGGCCCACAACTGGGGTCGATTATTTGGGAAAACACCTTTGTTGGGACCCCCGCTTAATTACAGATTCCCCACTTTCTAACCTTTTTGCAATAAACTGTTTGTCAGGGGGGAATTTTGTTCCAAGCGCTTTAAATATAATAGGCCCCCCGGGAGTGGGGTGTAAGGGGGATATGTTGAAAGGAGGGTAAAATTATAGGTGTTTTCAAACGGGGGTTACCAAAGGGGAGGGAAGGTTAGGAAAAAGCACGGGAGGTTTTATAAAACTGCAAATGTTTTTTTTCCCTGATAAAGAGGCGCGCGGGCAGGTGGGAATCGACCAAGGGAGACACCGAAAGGGTTAACCGTCATCGTGGGAAACGTCCCCCACCGCCCAACGGTTGAACACGTCCCCCACGATAACAAAGAACGGGAACGTAAAAGTAAATACGTGAAAAGTTTGGGTGAAAACCAGGGCCCCCTTTAGGTCCCTACTTATTATTATTGGTTTTTTTTTTGTTTAATAATGGGCAAACTCAACCATTTTCCATTATAGGTTTTTATTAATTATTAATGAATTCCCAAAATTATTTTATTATTTTATATTTAAATATAATTTAATTTCAAAGATATGTTTGATGTGGGTGTGACTGAACCCTAGTGGGGCATTTTTCCATCCTTTCAATCCTAGTTTATTTTTTACAGGGCCCAGAGCAACGCTTTTTCCGTATGGGCCCCCCCTCGGTCCACCACCCCCCCCCACTTCCATATTCAACATTGTTTTTTATAGCATTCATCCCTTTAATGACTTTTTGTGGTAAAAACCCCTAACTTCTATGTTCCCTATGCTATGCTATTAAGGTGGTCACCTTTTTGCAAACTGACGTCCCCAATACCCCCTAGCCGTCTTCCAAGCACCAAATGCCTACCCCGTCCCGGAGCGAGGGCCTGGGACAGGGAACCCAACAAACTCCCCCACTTTGGCCGCTTTCTTGTTTTTGTTGCCCGCTTTTTGGTAAAATTTTTCCACCCCTTACCCAATTTATAATGTTTTATCAGTAAATTAAAAATCTAAACCTTGTTATTCTTTTGTCCGGAAATGGGTGGTTTTGTTCTATAAAATATTACATCAAAATAAAAAAATCGTATAAAAACACCACTTAAAGAAGGCCCATTAATAGACCTCAAGAAAATAAATGCATGAAACTGTAATATTTCACCACCTCCAGCTCCCAATTTAATATTTTTGCTCGCAAAACCTTTTTACATGGTATAATATCAATAGAAGCGGAATTTCCATTAGCTTGTTCCAATGAGTTATATTGTTGGGTTATCTGATAAATGAATTAGTCATCATGCATACATTTGCGTTTAACTAAATAAAATAACCTCATCATCGGGAAAAATTACCCGATTTCAGTGTATGTTTATATATTTAGTTAACGCGCATTTTATGCATGCCTTCTAATTCATTTATCAGATAACGAAATTTATCAATGGAAAGCTAATGAAAATTCGCGCTTCTATTGATATTGTCCATGTAAAAAAGTATATTCGCAAAATAATTAAATGGGAGCTGGAGTTGATGAGTTTCACCGCATATTCTTGTGAGTCTCATCATGCCCTTTCTTTAGTGTGTTTTAACCGGGTTTTTTATTGATAATATTATAGAACAAAGCATTTCGAAGATAACAGTATATCTTTTTTATACTGGATAACATATATTTTAGTAGGGGAAAATTAACCTTTAAGCTGGCAAACACGGGAGGGAAGTGGAGTTTTGTTGGGTCCTCCAGCTCCATTTCACGCGCTTTTCTCGCCTGCACAAGCGTGAGGGCTGTGACGTCCACGTGGGCAGGACACCTATACCGTAGATACAGTAAAGTCGCCCCACGTGCTAGTGATGTCCACCAGCCGCCAGAATATTACGAATTATGCAATCCATTACTGATTTTTAATGTGCCACTGAACAGTAGTTTAATATCATGACTGTAATGATCTACCCTCTGTTTTCAGCGTTGTTTTATAATTGCTTTGTATCTGCATGTATAGCCGGTTTCATTCAAATTTCGCTACGCATTTTTTTTTGTTCGGGCGACGACGACACGCGGTAGCGAACACCTCAGTAAATTAAACACTTAGATGGCGACTCCTACTTACTGTTTTTGGTAGGCCACTTTGTGGATATTTTTGTCATTTGTTCATTTTATAGCCCCCATACTATGACACTTGATGAAGACACAAATGACACAGACTCTCCTAGATAGCCCCTTCTAACTTTCGCTGAAGTTCATGGAATGTAGAAATGAAAGTATTAACGCACCTACACGTATGTAAACAGAAAAAAAAATTGTCCTGGCGACTTAACTGTTGATCTACGGTAAGTAATATTAGAATTGCTTGATGGCCCAGAAAAAAGAATGGCCCTTTACGCCAAATACATTTTTTATTTTAGGGAGTCCTATGCTGTACGGTATAGGGGTTTATGGATTGTAAAAAAAAAAAAAAAATGGCCTACGGCACAGAAAACTTTATTGTTTATGGGTGGTCTAATGCCTGTACGTTAAGGTCTACGAATTGTAAAAAAAAGAGATGGCCGACGCCAGGGGCGGATTTATGGTGTGCAAAGGCCCTATATAGGCCGGTAACAGGGTTGGTAGTGGGTGCGGGGGGCCATGAATGAATGTGGGGTTAAAATTCTAGAGTCCTTTCCAGCCCTTATTAGTTTTTTTTTTTTCTCCAGACCTTCACAGATCCCTTCAGGTACCTCAAAAACGTAATTACAAAGTGGGGGGAGATGCCTCCTTCAACGGCCCTTCCCCCTATATTACCCCGCCCTGGACTCCAAAATAAAATTTCTACCTAACCTCACTACAACCTACCCAAATAACCTTTTAACGAGATATAAGGGGGGGAAGGACTACAATTATACAGGTTGGGTTTGTTTTAGGTTGGGTTGGAAATCTTTTTTTTTTATATTTTTATATCTCCCCCCACTTTATTATTACGTTTTAGAGGTATCTGAAGGGATTTGTGAAGGTCTAGATAAAATAAAACCACTAAAAAGGGCGGAAAGCTCAAAAAAATTTTTACCAAATGTGGTTCAGATTTCATATTAGTTTAATTGAAACTTTTCCCCCATATTTTACATTATATTGGTACTAATTTGTGGCATATTATGGTACTGCAATGTAACAGTGTTCGAGCATATAAGAAATGCCCAGCATTCAGATTTTCATTGAAAACATATTTTTTCCTCTGGGGTGGCGGAGCCTAGGCCATAGGTTACTGGGTCCCCCCTTAAATCTGTCAATGGCCGACGCCACGGGAAACTTTAATTTAGGGGGGTCTTTTCTGTACTTTGGTCTGTGGTAACCGGGGAGTCACACTACCCCTGTGTCCCGGGGTGACGGGTTCTCACCCACCACAGGCTCTAGGGCTATAAGGCCACGGAGATGAGCACCGCATGCCACGCCCCAGCTAAGCGTATGCTCCCATCTTTACTTTACCTTTACCTATGCTGTACGGTAGGGGTTAATAATTGTAAAAAAAAAAATGGCCGCGTTATAGGATACTTTTTTTAAAGGGGGGGGGGGGGGGCGATGCTGGGGAGGTTAATAACTGTCTGAGAATGGGCAAGTAGAAAAACACACGAAAAAAAAAATCCGATACCGGTAATCCCGGGTATTCCTTTACGGTATCGGTATTACCGGTATCGTAATTGATACCGGTGTGAGGACGTACCGGTGAACCCACCAAAACCCGGGATCGGGCAATACCGGTATTTTCTTGATACCGGGACAATCCTAGTTTTTTGTTGATTTGTAAAGTTTATTGTACAATTAGCATACAGGACATACACACACAATACAAGCATGTACAGAAACCCTAATGCTATGAGACGGCGAAGGAGTGCAGCAGCAGCAGGACGCGGCCACGCCAGTCCGCGCATTCGAACCTCAGACCTCAGTTTCAAGGTCACGCGGTAGGAGAGGAAAGCGGGACTCAGACCCCAGGGCCGAACAAAAACTTCATATTTTGTGTTCAACGCGTATCCGTGGATAATTACTCTCTGCGTTTACGGTGCCCAGGGTCCTTCAACGAACCCTTTTCCCGCCTATGATGGACCGGAGTGTGTGGCATCAAACCCGGGAATGGCCAGGCAAGGTATGTGTACTGGTGCGGCGAGCTAACCTCAAAATTCAAATGCGGGAGCCGGGAGGGGGCTTTGCAGGACATTATCTGTTTTTTGCACCGATGTGTGAAGGAATAGAGCAGGTGTGTGCTTGTGGGAAGGTATCTGTTAGCTGTGGGGGTGGTTACGGTGGTGGGAAGTACAGATTGAAGGAAGGAAAGAAGGAAGGAAGGAAGGAGGAAGTACGTGAGGAAGGAAAGAAAGGAAGTCAAGAGGCTGTCACAGGCCGCCGCCGCCGACTCCACTTGGGGCAGCAAACCACTTGCCTTTCTTTAATTCCTGACATTTTTCTTAAAATCTCTCTCCTTTCTTTAAATTATCATTACGTTATTTTATTAATGTTAATTGATTTTGTGGATATTTTCCCGGGTATTTATCTCGTCTGGGTAGCTCAGTTGGTATAATATAGTTGGTACACTTGGTTATAGTTTGTTTTGTTACAGTTACAATACAGTTATACTATAGTTTGATATGTTTTTAGTTTTGTTATAGTTTTTGGCTTGAATGTAGTGTCCCTGTGTTCGGTCTCCCCCACTGCCGCTTAGGTTCTTATTGGCGTGGTGGTAGTTAATATCGTTAATAACCTCGTCGTTGTACGTACTAGTATGGTCTAGACAGGTCATTCAATCTCTCTCTTTCTCTCTCTCTCTCTCTTTCTCTCTCTCTCTCTCTCTCTCTCTCTCTCTCTCCTCTCTCTCTCTCTCTCTCTCGTTCCCTCTCTCTCTCCTCCTCTCTCTCTCTCTCTCTCGCCTCTCTCTCTCTCTCTCTCTCTCTCTCGTCTCTCTCCATTTCACTATTGTAAATCAGAGTATTTATCCTAGTTAAAGTTTAGGCTAAGAACATCGTTTGGACCTTTTTATTTTAGTCAAAGGAGTCTAAAATAAATAGGCTAAGAAAGAGCTCATTTGTATATTTATTCACAAACACACACACACACACACACACACACACACACACACACACACACACACACAAACACACACACACACACACACACACACACACACACACACCACACACACAATATTACACACACACACAAAGGTTATTTAGGGTACTCCGTAGTGAGTAGGGTACTCCGTAGTTTAGTGGTTAGCACGCTCGGTTCACAACCGAGAAGTCCCGGGTTCGATCCCCGGGCGGAGCGGAAACAGATGGGTTGTTTTCTTAAAACCCGAGCCCCTGTCCACCCAGCAATGAATGGGTACCGGGTGTTAGCCGGGGTTTGTAACCTGCTCTCCGGGGTGGTGGCTTCGGCCAACACAAAGCACTAAGGATGATGATAACATGTTGATATGGAGACGGGGCCACACGAGCATTGCTCTGGCCCTGTAAATTACAAATAGATGAATACACACACACACGCACACACGCACTGACCTCAATCAGTTTCCATATTTATCTTACTAAAGCGCCTTTTAATAAGGTCTCTTTTCCCTATCTCTCTCTCCTCTCTCTCTCTCTCTCTCTCTGACAGAGAGAAACAAGACTCATCGCATTACTACATTCATTAGCTTTACAATTAGTAATTACAAGTGCTTGTGGGCCCTTCGGACCCATGTATTGATGTTTGTAGTAGTAGTATATATTAGACAACATGTGATTGCAAACTCCAATCGTGTTGTTGCTGTCGTTGGTCACTGGTCAAAGTGCCTCGGGTAGACCACGTTCCGTGTGATTTCCAACCCTTTGTGTGATTCCAACACACACACTCACACACGCACCACAAACGTTTAAGTCCATGAGTCTACTGAGTTTATGGAATGCGGCAGCACGTTACCGCAGAGTTTTTATGTAATCTAATACTTCTAAAAGTGTTTTTAGCCCCAAACCCCCCTTTAAAATGATTCAACTCGACATGGGACTGAGCCCGCTTACCATCTACGACTTGTTTGCGGTTTTTTTGAGCCTACTCTCATCAAAATAAAATTTACGTTGCGGCTACTCAAACGACAGACACACACACAGACACACGGCTACTCCTATAGCATATTAGACAAGTGCTTGTGGGCCCTTCGGGCCCATGTATTGATGTTTGTAGTAGTAGTATATATTAAAAAACAATGTGGGTGCAAACTACAATCGTGTTGTTGCTGTCGTTGGGCACTGGTCAAAGTGCCTCGGGGTAGACCACATACCACCACCGTAGCCTGCCCCACCCTAGCCCCACGCCTGACTCTCCCCCGCCCCATGCCTGTCTCACCCCAGCCCACGCCTGCCTCACCCACTACACGCCTTTCCTCACCCAGCCCCACGCCTTCCTCACCCCAGCCCCACGCCTGTCTCACCCCCGCCCCACGCCTGTCTCGACCCAGCCCCCCGCCTGCCTCACCCCAGTCCCACGCCTGTCCTCACCCCAGCCCACGCCTGCCACACCTCAGCCCCACGCTTGCCTCACCCCAGCCCCACGCCTGCCACACCCCAGCCCCCCGCCTGCCTCACCCCAGCCCCACGCTTGTCCTGCAAGCACACCCACACACGCATACACACGCGCACACACCCCGCACGCAAAGCACGCACGCATGCACGCACGCACACACACATGCACACACACACATACGTGCATGCAGACATACACACACACACACCACACACACAACACATGCCCCACACACACACACACACACAACACACACCACACAAACACACACACACCACACACACACACCTCACACACGCACACAAAGTCCCCCTTTAGTCTACGGAATTATGAAATACGGCAAGAAAGTTACCGCAGAGTTTATTCATGTAATTTAATTGCTGCTAAGAGTTTTTAGCCCAAAACCCCCCTTCAAAATTATTCAATCGACATGGGACCAAGTCGCTTACCCCCCTACGATTTATTTGCGATTTTTTTAAGCCTACTCTCATCGAAAATTGGAATTTTCAGTTTCGGCTACCCAAAACGACAGACAAACAGACAGACAGACGCAGACGACAGACAGACAGACAGACAGACGACCACGGCTACTCCTTAGTATATTTAAATTGATTATAATTAGTCAAAGGTTTGATTTCCGGCGTAAAAATTTTTATACCCAAATAAAAGGGTTTCATAGGTAAAGACAGATGTTCTTACGCGGGGCCCATTCCTGTTCTTATTCACATAT
>JACEEZ010016524.1:0-45000 GCA_016584305.1 Chionoecetes opilio
AACTCTGTATTTACATAACACTACAGTTTACAAGAAACTATGAAAAACGCTGACAATATACCGTTATATGACAATAAATAGCCTCTTACACTTCTATTTATTAGCTTAATGTAATGTAGGCTACTTATAGGTGCAAATTATTCTAAAAAGAGGATTGATTGCTTCAATTTGTAGGTAAAAAGCTATATTTCAGCGATAAATAGCTTAAATCATTGAGAAGAAAACATTTTGAGGGTATAGAGCATTATAAAAAGGTAAATTCTTTTTATTTATGATATAACACTACAATTTACAAGAAACTATGAAAAAACCTGTAATATACAATTCTATCACAATATATAGCCTCAAACTCCTTTTATAAGCTTACAGTAGTTTAAAATAGCATGTTCTATCGAAAACAACTATAATACCATATTTTGAATTTCTCAATAAAAAAAAAGGGCTAACTAATGTCAATTTAAATTTTTTTTAAACACTTCAAAAATACATTAAAACAATTGAAAAAACGTTGTTTTTAGGATTAAAATTGATACCTAAATTTCATGATAGATAGATAATTTTAGGTATTAATTTTGTAAAATGTAGTTGTGGCAAATATCGAAAGCTATTTACCTACAGATATAAAGGAATATACATCAATTTGTTGAAAAAAATAACTCTTCACTGATAACTACCTAAAATCATTGAAAACACTACATTTTTTGGGTATATAGCAATAAGATAAGTAACACTACAGTTTACAGGAAATTATGAAAAACGCTTACAGTAGTTTAAAATAGCATGTTTTATGGAAAACAACTATAATACCATATTTTGAATTTCCCTATCAAATAAAGGGCTAAATAATGTTTATTTTCGACATTTTTTTGCACTCCAAAATACATTAAAACACTTGATATAACGTTGTTTTTAGGATTAAAATTGATACCTAAATTTCATGATAATAACATATTTTTAGGTATTAATTTTGTAAAAAAATTGTTGTGGCAAATATCGAAAGGTATTTAACTACAGATATATAGGAATGTACTTCAATTTGTAGAAAAAAAAACCTTTTCACTGATAACTAGCTAAAATCATTGAAAACACTACATTTTATGGGTATATAGCAATATGATAAGTAAAACTACTTGTATATATACAATAACACTACAGTTTACAAGAAACTATGAAAAACGCTTGCAATATACCGTTATATGACAATAAAAAACCTCTTAAACTTCTATTTATTAGCATAATGTAATGTAGGCTACTTATAGGTGCAAATAATTCTAAAAAGAGGATTGGTTGCTTGAATATGTAAGTAAAAAGCTATATTTCTGCAATAAATAGCTTAAATCATTGAAAAGAACACATTTTGAGGGTATAAAGCATTATCATAAGGTAAATTCCTTTTATTTATGATATAACACTACAATTTACAAGAAACTATGAAAAACACCTGTAATATACAGTTCTATCACAATATATAGCCTCAAACTCCTTCTATAAACTTACAGTAGTTTAAAATAGCATGTTCTATCGGAAACAACTATAATACAATATTTTGAATTTCTCTATCAAAAAAAGCACTAAATAATGTCAATTTTCGACATTTTTTTTCACATCAAAAATACATTAAAACACTTGAAAAACGTTGTTTTTAGGATGAAAATTGATACCTAGATTTCATGATAAATACATATTTTTAGATATTCATTTTGTAAATGTAGTTGTGGCAAATATCGAAAGCTACAGATATAAATAATATATATATAGGAATATACTTCAATTTGTTGAAAAAAAAACCTCTTCATTGATAACTAGCTAAAATCATTGAAAATACTACATTTTATGGGTATATAGCAATATGATAAGTAATATTACTTGTTATATACAATAACACTACAGTTAACAAGAAACTATGAAAAACGCTTACAGTAGTTTAAAATAACATGTTGTATCGAAAAAAACTAAAATACCATATTTTGAATTTCTTTATCAAAAAAAGGGCTAAAAAATGTCACTTTTTGACATTTTGTAGGACTTCAAAAATACATTAAAACTCTTGCAATAATGTTTTTTTTTATGATTAAAATTGATACGTAGAATTCATGATAAATACATATTTTTAGGTATTAATTTTGTAAAATGTAGTTGTGGCAAATATCGAAAGCTATTTACCTACAGATATAAAGGAATATACTTCAATAGTTGAAAAAAAGAGCTCTTCACTGATAACTAGCCAAAATCATTGAAAACACTACATATTTTGGGTATATAGCAATATGATAAGTAAAACTACTTGTATATATACAATAACACTACAGTTTACAAGAAACTATGAAAAACGCTTACAGTAGTTTAAAATAGCATGTTCTATCAAAAACAACTATAATACCATATTTTGCGTTTCTCTATCAAAAAAAGGGCTAAATAATGTTAATTTTAGACATTTTTTTGCACTTCAAAAATACATTAAAAAACTTGAAATAACGTTGTTTTTAGGATTAAAATTGATACCTAAATTTCATGAAAAATACATATTTTTAGGTATTAATTTTTGTAAACGCAGTTGTGGCAAATAACGCAAGCTATTTAACTACAGATATATAGCAATGTACTTCAAATTGTAGAAGAAAAAAAAACCTTCACTGAAAACTAGCTAAAATCATTGATAACACTACATTTTATTGGTATATAGCAATTTGATAAGTAAAACTACTTGTATATATACAATAACACTAAAGTTTACAAGAAACTATGAAAAACACTTGCAATATACCGTTATATGACATAAATAACCTCATACACTTCTATTTATTAACTTAATGTAATGTAGGCTACTTATAGGTGCAAATTATTCTAAAAAAAGGATTGGTTGCTTCAATTTGTAGGTAAAAAGCTATATTTCGCCGAGAAATAGCTTAAATCATTGAAAAAAACACATGTTGAGGGTATAAAGCATTATCATAAGGTAAATTCCTTTTATTTATGATATAACACTACAATTTACAAGAAACTATGAAAAACACCTGTAATATACAATTCTATCACAAATATAGCCTCAAACCTTTNTTAAAGAGGTATTGTTCAAATTTTTGAAAAAGATTTTTAAATAGTTAAATCATTGAAATACTAATTTGAATAAAATTATTAAGGAAATTCCTTTTTTAATATACATATTTAAAAAATAAAAACACCTTAATATACAATTCTACAAAAAATAGCTCAAATCCTTTATAACCAGTGTTTAAAACTTTTATCGAAAACAACTTAAACATATTTAATTCTCTATCAAAATATGGGTAAAAATTAATTTTGAATTTTTAAAAAAATCATTAAAACTTTTAATAAAAATTGATAATTTTAAAATGTATTTTATGATATCATTTTAAATGTATTTTGGAAGTATTCAATATAAAATTATTTGGAAGTACTCAATTTGAAAAAACAACTTTCAATTACTAAATATTTAAAAAACACTTTATGTCATAAATAATATATTAAACTACATTTAATAATCATATAATAATATGAAAAACACTTGATATATCTATATAAATTAACTAAGACTATTATAGCAATTATTAAATTGGCATTATTTTAGGAATGGTTTATTGTAGG
Organism: Chionoecetes opilio; assembly: GCA_016584305.1. NCBI lineage: Eukaryota > Metazoa > Arthropoda > Malacostraca > Decapoda > Majidae > Chionoecetes > Chionoecetes opilio. Next base: position 3,607 of record JACEEZ010016524.1, read on the forward strand.
TAAAAGTAATTTTAAAAAAGTTGGTAATTTAAAGAATTTTAAGATAAAGCTTCATAAGATAAATTTTTTAATATTATAAAAAATTTTTAAATATAAAAACCTTTTTAAATTCTTAAAAAATATAACCACTTTATAAAAGTTAAATTTAAAATCATTCTATAAAAAGTAATACCAACATTTTGAATTTACTTATAAAAACATAATACCATCAATTTTACTTCTAAAAAAAACAAATTAACAATTTTATTTTTTTAATTTAAAAATTAATTAAAATTGAAATTTTTTTGAATTAAAATAATACTAAATTTTTTGAAAATAAATTTTTTATATTTAAAAATTTTAAACATTTTAAAAAATACTAAGCATAAAGTAAAATATTTTTAAAAAAAAAACTTTCTGTAACTATAAAACTTTTAAAAACATTATGATAAAATACTTAATTTTAAAAACTTTAAATTTTAGTTAAAGATTTCTATGAAAACAATATATCAATTTTAAAATTTTTATAAAATAGTAAAATAATTAATTTAAACATTTTTTAATAAAATAAAAAATTTAAATTGAATTTTTTTAGGTTAAAATTTAAAATTTGAAATAAATTTTTTAAGTATAAATTTGTAAATAATTTGTATATAAAAGCTATTTTAATAAAATTATTAAATAATTTATTTATGTAAAAAAAATCATATAAATACTAAATATTGAAAACACTACATTTAGTAAAATACAATTAAAGATAAATTTGTATATAAATAACTACATTTACAAAAATATGAAAACTAAGCATATAATTATAGACAATAAAAACTCTTAAATTATTTATACATAATTATAGGTACTTATAGGGAAACTTTAAAGAGATTTGTGCATTGAAATGCTAGTAAAAAGTAATTAGCGAAATAGCTTTAAAACATTGAAAAACAATTTGAGTTAAAGTTAAAAGTTAAATTCTTTATTTATTGATAAAAACTCAATTTATAAAAACTTGAAAACAATTTAATAAAATTCTATACTCAATACCCAAACTCTTTAAACTTACATTTTTAAATAATAAATTTATGAAACACTATAAACATATTTTTATATCTTATAAAAAGCTAAATAATCAAGTTCGACATTTTTAGCAACTTAAAAATAATTAAAAATTGAAAAAACGTTTTTATGATTAAAATTGATACTAAATTCATGTAACTACATTTTAGGTAATTTTTGTTAAATGTATTATGGCAAATAACGTAAACTTTTTACCTACAAATATAAAGGAATCTAATTACAATTCTTTTAAAAAGAACCTTCACTGATTAATAGCTAAAATATTAAACACTACATTTTAGGTAATATTAAAAAATAATAAAATATTTTATTACAAAATTACCCGTTTACAAAACTATGAAAACCCGGCAATATACCTTAATTTGAAATAAATTTAATTTAATAACTTATAGTAATTTTGTAAAAAAGGTTATATTCTAAAAGGTATTTTAATTCAATTTAGTACAATTTAATTAGCATAAATTTTAATAATAAAGAACATTTCATTTATGAATATATAAAAATAAAATCTTTTATTTATATAACATAATTTAAGAACTATTGAAAAACACTTAAATTACACAATACAATATCTTAAATCTAATATACAATTATTTAAATTACGAATTTAAATTAGCTTTTAAAAAAAACTTAATACCATTTGAATTTTTTAATCAAAAAAATTATAAATCAATTTTTGGAGTTTTTAATAAATTTATAAATTGAAAAAACAATTTTAGGTAAATTACTAAAATAATTATAAATAAAATTTTAGAATATTTGTAAATGAATTATGAAAATTGAAATAGTTTTACAAATAATGAATACATCAATTTATTGAAAAAACTTATTAAAATAGTTAAATCATAAAAAACCCACATTTTAAGTAATACAAAAGTAATAAAATTTTTAAATTTAAACAAAAATTTCAAAATAAATCCCATTTTTACAATTTAAAATTAAGTTTAAATAACTATTATTTCATATAAGTTTTATTCAAAAAAATTTAAATAAGTTTAAATATTTGATTAGCACTTTAAATATTTAAAATAAAAATGTTTAATTAAAATTATTAAAATTACAAAAATAATATTAAGATATAATTGTAATTTATTATAGCAATAAAACTTTAATAAATATAAGATGTACTACATAGTAAAAAATAGTTATGATAACTACTTATAAACATTAATAAACTACTTATAAGGATATAAATAGATACTTTAAAATATATCTAAAAAATACATTTTTAAAAAATATAAATACAATATACCATTATGAAATAAATAATTACACTTCTATATTATTATAAATGAGCTACTATTGAAATTATTTAAAAAAGAGTTCTTCAATTTGTAGGTAAAACTATATTTGGAAATAGCTTAAATATTGAAAATACATTTAGGGTATAAAGCACTATAATAATAAATTCTTAATATTGTATAACATAAATTTACAGAATATTAAAAAACCCTTTTTTAAATCTATAAAATTTTTAAATCCTTTATAATTAATATTTTAAAGGGAAATTAAGAAAAAATAAAACCATAAGAATTCTTAAAATATTGGAAAATTTTTCATTTTGTAAAAATCAAAATACTTAAAACATTAAAAAAAAACTGTTTAAGGTTAAAATTTCAATTTTATGAAAAAAATAATTTAATTTGAAAATATTTTGGAAAAAATTTAATAAAATATATGATAAAATTAATAAAAAAAACCTTTAAAAATACTAAATTCATTAAAATACTTTATGTATAATAATTAAATTTAAAATACTTTATTAAATAAAAATTTTAAAGAAATTAAAAAAATTTCCTTATTGTAAATAATTAAACTATATTTATTTTAATAAAACTTTTGGGGATAAATATTTTAAAGGAGTTTTAATTAAAAATACTTTAAAATAAAACTTAAATAATTAAAAACAATTTTAGGTTAAAATTTATAAATAAATTTTTAAATTAAATTTAAAATAAGAAAAACTATAAAATTTTTTAAATTCTTCAAATAATTTAACCCAATTTTTAAACGTTAAATTTAAAATAAAACCTTTTAAAAAAAAAATATTTATTTCTATAAAAAAAATAATTTTTAATTTTTACATTTTAAAAACATTAAAACACTTGAAAAAATGTTGTTTTTAGAATTAAAATTGATACCGAAATTTCATGATAAATACATATTTTTAGGGATTAATTTTTTTTTAAATGTAGTTGTGGCAAATATCGAAAGCTATTTACCTACAGATATAAAGGAATATACTTCAATTTGTTGAAGAAAAAACTCTTCACTGATAACTAGTTAAAATCATTGAAAACACTACATTTTTTGGGTATATAGCAATATGATACGTAAAACTACTTGTATATATACAATAACATTACAGTTTACAAGAAACTATGAAAAACGCCTACAGTAGTGTAAAATAGCATGTTTTATGGAAAACAACTATAATACCATATTTTGAATTTCTCTATCAAATAAAGGGCTAAATAGTGTTTATTTTCGACATTTTTTTGCACTCCAAAATACATTAAAACATTTGATATAACGTTGTTTTTAGGATAAAAATTGATACCTAAATTTCATGATAATAACATTTTTAAGTATTAATTTTGTAAAATGTAGTTGTGTCATATATCGAAAGGTATTTAACTACTAATATATAGGAATGTACTTCAATTTGTAGAAAAAAAACCTCTTCACTGATAACTAGCTAAAATCATTGAAAACACTACAATTTATGGTATATAGCAATATGATAAGTAAAACTACTTGTATATATACAATAACACTACAGTTTACAAGAAAACTATGAAAACACTTGCAATATACCGTTATATGACAATAAAAAACCTCTTAAACTTCTATTTATTAGCATAAGTTCCCAAAGGGCTACTTATAGGTGCAAATTATTCAAAAAAAGGGTTTGGTTTTCTTGAATATGAAAAGTAAAAAACCCCTTATTTCGGGCGATAAATAGTTTAAAAACCCATTAAAAAGAACACATTTTGAGGGTCTAAAGCTTTACAAAAGGAAAATTCCCTTTTTAAATTTATAATAAAAAACAAAATTTTAAAAAAAACTATGAAAAAAAATTTGTAATATACAATTTTTTCCACAATATTTCCCTCAAACTCTTTTAAAGCTTACAGTATTTTAAAATACATTTTTTATCGAAAAAAAACTATAATACCTATTTTAAATTTCTCTATTAAAAAAAGGGTTTAAATAATCCCTTTTTTCGACATTTTTTAGAAACTTCAAAAATACTTTAAAAAAACTTGAAAAACGTTTTTTTTCTAGGTTTAAAAAATTTAACCAAAAATTTCATGATAAATACATTTTTTTAGGTATTTATTTTTTTTAAATGTAGTTGGGGCAAAAAATCGAAAACTTTTTACCTACAATATAAAGGAATATACTTAAATTTTTTTGAAAACAAAAAACTTTTCACTGATAACTGGGCTAAACTCATTAAAAAACACTACTTTTATGGGTATAAAAGCAATATAAATAAGAAAAAAATTTTTGGTATATATCCAATAATACTACAGTTTCCAAAAAACCCTATAAAAAAAACGCTGGAAATTTATCCCTTTATATGCCCAAAAAATAGCCTTTTTACACTTTTTTATTACTTAATGTAATGTAGGCTACTTATAGGTGAAAATTATTCTAAAAAGAGGTTTTGGTTGCTTCAATTTGTAGGTAAAAAATTTTTTTTTTTTATTTTAGCGATAAATAGCTTTAAAAAAAATTTAAAAGAAACATTTTGAGGGTTTTAGAGCATTATAAAAAGGGAAATTCTTTTTTATTTTGATATAACACTACCCAATTTTCCAAAAAACCCATGAAAAAAAATTATAATATACACTTCTACACAATATTTTTATCACAATCAAGCCTCAAAAACTTTTTTAAGCTTTCAGTAGTTTAAAATAGCATGTTCTATAGAAAACAACTATAATACCATATTTTGAATTCCTCTATCAAAAAAAAGAGCTAAATAATTTCAATTTTCGACATTTTTTAGCACTTCAAAAATACATTAAAACACTTGAAAAAACGTTGTTTTCAAGATTAAAATTGATACCTAAATTTCATGATAAATAGATAATTTTAGGTATTAATTTTTGTAAAATGTAGTGTGGGAAATATCGAAAGCTATTTACGTACAGATATAAAGGAATATACATCAATTTGTTGGAAAAAAACTGCTTCACTGATAACTAGCTAAAATCATTGAAAACACTACATTTTATGGGTATATAGCAATATGATAAGTAAAACTACTTGTATATATACACTAACACTACAATTTACAAGAAACTATGCAAAACGCTTACAATAGTTGAAAATGGCAAGTTCTATCGAAAATAACTATAATACCATATTTTGAATTTCTCAATCGAAAAAAAGGGCTAAATAATGTCAATTATCGACATTTTTTAGCACATCAAAAATACATTAAAACACTTGAAAAAAACGTTGTTTTTAGGATTAAAATTGATACCTAAATTTCATGAAAAATACATATTTTTAGGTATTAATTTTGTAAAATTTAGTTGTAGCAAATATCGAAAGCTATTTAACTACAGATATATAGGAATGTACTTCAATTTGTAGAAAAAATTAACTCTTCACTGATAACTAGCTAAAATCATTGAAAACACTACATTATATTGGTATATAGCAATATGATAAGTAAAACTACTTATATATATACAATAACACTACAGTTTACAAGAAACTATGAAAAACACTTACAATATACCGTTATATGACAATAAATAACCTCTTACACTTCTATTTATTAGCTTAATGTAATGTAGGCTACTTATAGGTGCAAATTATTCTAAAAAGAGGATTGGTTGCTTCAATTTGTAGGTAAAAAGCTATATTTCTGCGAAAAATAGCTTAAATCATTGAAAAGTACACATTTTGAGGGTATAAAGCATTATCATAAGGTAAATTCCTTTTATTTATGATATAACACTACAATTTACAAGAAACTATGAAAAACACCTGTAATATACAATTCTATCAAAATATATAGCTTCAAACTCCTTTTAAAAGCTTACAGTAGTTTAAAATAGCATGTTCTATCGAAAACAACTATAATACCATATTTTGAATTTCTCTATCAAAATATGGGCTAAATAATGTCAATTTTCGACATTTTGTAGAACGTCAAAAATACATTAAAACACTTGAAAAAACGTTGTTTTTAGGATTAAAATTGATACCTAAGTTTCATGAAAAATGCATATTTTTAGGTATTCATTTTGTAAAATGTAGTTGTGGCAAGTATCGAAAGCTACTTAACTACAGATATATAGGAATGTACTTCAATTTGTAGAAAAAAACAACTCTTCACTGATAACTAGCTAAATTCATTGAAAACACTACATTTTATGGGTATATAATAATATGATAATTAAAACTACTTGTATATATACAATAACACTACAGTTTACAAGAAACTATGAAAAACAATTGCAATATACCGTTATATGACAATAAATAACCTCTTACACTTCTATTTATTAGCTTAATGTAATGTAGGCTACTTATAGGGGCAAATTATTTTAAAAGGAGGATTGGTGGCTTCAATTTGTAGGTAAAAGTTTTTCTGGATATGAAATTAAAAACATTAGTATATTTAGTAATTCCTGTAAATTATAAATATGAAACAAAATAATCTACATAGCTACTTCTGTANAAAAATTACAAATTCCCTTTTTTTTATTTATGATATACAACTACAAATTTTTTTTTATAAAAAACTAATAAAAAAACCACTTTTTTGTAAAATAATAACAGTTGTTTTCTAGTCAAAATTGATCAATGTAAAGCCCTAAAGCTCCTTTTTTAATAAAAACGCCTAACAGCCAGGTTTTTTTTTTAAAAATACATGGTTTTTTTTTTCTAGTCGAAACCATCTTATAAAATAAAAACCAATATTTTTTTTTGAATTTTTCCTCTTAATAAAAAAAAAAAAGGGCTAAAATATTGGTTTCCAATTTTTTTTCGACATTTTTTTTGTTTTTTTTTTAGCAACTTATCCCTAAAAAAATACATTAAAAACACCTTGAAAAAAAAACGTTTTTTTTTTTTGGTTTTTTTTTTTAGAAATTACACATTGATAACCGAAAAAATTTTTTTTTCATTGGAATAAAATACATATTTTTTTTTTTAGGGATTATTTCTTTTTTTTTTTTTTTTTTAAATGTCAAAAAAGTTTTTTTTTTTTTTGTTGGCAAAGAATCGAAAGGCTTATTTTCCTACAGATAAGAAAAGGAATTAATTACCTTTCAAATTTTTGTTTTTTGACAAAGAAAAAAACTCCTTCACTGGATAAACCTTAGCGGAAAATCATTTTGGAAAACCCACTAACCATTTTTTTTTTTTTTTGGGGTATAATAAGCCCAATATGAAAATAACGTGTTAACCCTACTTGTATAAATATCAATTAAACACTAAACAGTTTTTTATTAACAAGAAACCTAAAATGAAAAACGCCTACAGTAAAAGTTGGTAAAAAATTAGCAAATGTTTTAATGAAAAAAAAAACCAACCTATAATACCATAATTTTTGAAATTTTCTCTATCCAAATAAAGGGCCTTAAAACTTTGGTTGTTTTTTTAAGTTTTTTTTTTTTCCGACCCATTTTTTTTTTTTTGGCACTTCAGGACCCCCCCCCAAAAAACACATTTTAAAACCATTTTGATATTAAAAACGTTGTTTTTTAGGATAAAACATTTGGAAAATAAACCTAAATTTTTTCAATGATAATAACCATATTTTTTTAAGTAATTATTTTTTGTAAAAAATGTAGTTTGTGGTCCCATAAAATAATCGAAAAGGTAATTTAACCTACTTAATATATTAGGAAAATGTTAAACCTTCAATTTTGTAAAGAACAAAAAAAAAAACCTCCTTCAACTGAAATAACTAGCTAAAATCAATTTGAAAAAAAACCACTACAATTTTTATGGGTAAAAAAATAGCAATATAATAAGTTTTTAAAAACCTACTTTTGTAATATATACAATAACCACTACAATTTTTTTTAACAAGAAAAACCCTAATGAAAAAACACTGGCAATATAACCCGGCCGTTTTTTTGACATAACCCCCCAATAAAAAACCTCTTGCATAAACCTTCTAGTTTTATTAGCATTAAATGTTAACGAGGCCTAAACTTTAAAATAAGGTTTTGGCAAAATTTAAAATTTCCCCCCTAAAAAGAGGATTGGTTTTTTTTGCTTTGAATATGTAGTAAAGAATCTATATTTTTCTGTGGGGCAAAAACAAAAATTAAATAGCTTTTAAATCCAATTGAAAAAAGAAACACATTTTTTGAGGGCCTAAGCATTAAAGCAATTAAAAGGTAAATTTCCTTTGTTTTATTTTTATGATAATAAAATAACAATTTTTTTTTTAAAACAAAGACTAGCATGAAAAAAACAATTTAATATACAAATTTTTTCTATCAACAATTATAATAGCCCTCAAAAAACTGTTTTGTTTTTAAAAATGAAACGCTTTAAGCGTAAAAAAAATTTTTTTTAAAAAGAATAGCACAAATGGTTTTTTTTATCGAAAAACAACCTTATAATAACCATTTTTTTTTTGAATAATCGTGCCCCCCTATTTAACAAAGGCTTAAATAATGGCAAATTTTTTTTGTTTTCGACCATTTTTTTTTTAGCACTTTCCAAAAATACATTTTAAAAACACCTTGAAAAAAAAAACATTTTTTTTTTTTTGGTTTTCTAAAGGATTTTAAAAAAAATTTGAAATACCTAAATTTTTTGTTCATGATTAATACATTATTTTTTAGGTTAAATTTTATTTTTTGTTTTTTTAAATGGGAGTAGTTTTTTATTTGTTTTTGGCCCAAATTGGACTCGAAAAACCCTTTTTTTTTTTTTGACCTAACAGAGTATAAAGGAAATATAACTTTCAATTTTGTTGAAACAAAAAAGAACTCCTTCAACTTAATAACTAGCTTAAACTCATTGGAAAACCACTAAACATTTTATGGGTAATTAATGCAATAGGATTTAAGTAAAAACCCTAATTTTTTTGTATAATAATCCAAAAATACTACAGTTTTACAAAGAAAAACCTAATGAAAAAACGCTGCAAAATATACCCCGTTTAATAGTGAAACAAAAGTTAAAAAAAACTGCCCCCTCTTTACAACCTTACTAAAATTTTTTATTAGCTTTAATGTTAAATGTTTTTTAGGCTAACTTAATAGGTTGCAAATTATTTTCCCCTAAAGAAGGAATTTGGGTTTGCTTTTCAATTTGGGTAAAATTTTGCAAGCGATAAGAAGCTTAATCATTGAAAAGAAACACATTTTTTGAGGGTAATAGAGCAAAATTTTATAAAAAAGGTAAAATTTTCCCTGTTTTTTGTTTATTTTTTTTTTATGGAATATAAAAACCCCACCTTAACAATTTGTTACCAAGAACAAACCTAATGGAAAAAAACCACTTTAGTCATATACCAACTTTTTTCCCATCCCCCAAACAATTATTCTTATCGACAATTCAAGGCCCCCTCAAAATTCCTTTTTTTTATAAGCCTTTACAGTAGTTTGTTTTTAAATAGCCCAAATGGTTTTCTTATAGAAAAAAACAACTATCATACCCATATTTTTTTGAATTTCCCCTATCCAAAAAAAAAAAGAGCTAAATAATTTTTTTCCAATTTTCGGACATTTTTTTTTTAAAAACAACTTTCCAAAAATTACATTTAAAAAAACAACTTGAAAAAAACCGTTTTGTTTTTTTTTTTCATTAATAAAAATTGGAATACCTAAAAATTTTCATGATAAAAAAGAGATTAAAATTTTTTAGGTATTTAATTTTTTGTTTTTGTAAAATGTAAGTTGTGGGAAATTATCCGAAAAGCCTATTTTTACCGTACAGAATAAATAAAGGATATACCTCAATTTTTGTTTTTTTTTTGAAAAAAAACAAAACCTCCTTTTTCACTGATTGAAACTACTAAATGGATTCATTGAAAACACTTACCTTTTTTATGGGGTAAAATAATAAGGCAAAATATGAAATAAGTAAAAACTACTTGTAATATATTTACACTAACACCTAAACAATTTTTGTTTTAAACAAGAAACCCTTATGCAAACCGCCTTTTAAACAATAGTTTTTGAAAAAATGTGGCCAAAGTTTCCACTAAATCGAAAAAATAAACTCATAAATACCATATTTTTGAAATTTTTTTCTCAATCGAAAAAAAGGGCTTTTAAAATAAGTCCCATTTTACGACATTTTTTTAGCAACTTCCAAAAATACATAAAAAAACCAACTTTGAAAAATAACGTGTGTTTGTTATTTTTTTTTTAAGGAGTTAAAATTGATAACCTAAATTTTTCCAAATGAAAAATACCATATTTTTGTTTTTTAGGTTAAAATTAAAGTTTTGTTAAAATTTTTAGTTGGGTAAGCAAAACTATCAGAAAAACTAATGTTTACCCTACTAGATATAATAGGAAAGAAATGTGACAACTTTCCAAATTGTTTTGGTTAAGAAAACAGAAGTTAACTCCTTCAATGATAACTAATCTAAAAAATCCATTGGAAAACACCTTACAATTTATATTGGTAATATAGCAAAATATGAAATAAATTTAAAACTTAACTGTTATATATTAATACAAATAAACAAACCACTACGTTTTTTTTAACAAGAAAACTATTAAAAAAACCACCTTAAACAATATACCGGTTTTTTTTATATGACAAATAAAAATTACCTCCTACACTTTCCCTCAATTTATTAGCTGTTTACTAATTGGGGTTAAATGTTAAGCCACTTTTTATTATAGTGGCAAATAACATTTTCCCCTAAAAATAGGAATTTGGTTTTTGCCTTCCAATTTGTAGGTTAAAAGCTTTTTATAAATTTTTTGTTTTTCCCCTGCGAAACATAACCTTAAATCCCATTGGAAAAAGTAAAAACAATTTTTTTTGAAGGTTAATAAAGCATTATCGAAATTAAAGGTAAAGTTTCCTTTTTATTTATATATAACCACCTACAATTTTACAGAAACCCTATGAAAACCCTGGTATAATACAATTTTTTTTCCTATTCAAAAATATAGCTTTTTTCCAAAAAACCCTCCTTTTTTTATAAGCCCCTTAACAGTAAGTTTTTAAAAATAGCATGTTTTTTCTAATCGAAAAACAACCTATAAATAACCATAAATTTTTTTTTTGAATTTCCTCTTTTTTATCAAAATTGGGGCTAAATTAATGTCGAACTTTTTGCGCATTTTTTTTGTTAAAAGAAACGTCCAAAATAATTTATTAAAAAACACATTTTGTGAAAAAAAACGTTGTGTTGTTTTTTTTAAGAATTAAATTGATACCTAAAGGTTGCAAAAATGAGAAAAATGCCAAATAATTTTTTTTTGGTTATTCCCATTTTTTTCGTTTTAAAAATGTTAAAGTGTGTGTGCAAAGGTTAATCGGAAGCTACTTAAACCTACAAGATTATATAGGGATGGTACTTCAAATTTTTTTGTAGAAAAAAACCCTCTTTCTTCACTGATAACCCTTAAGCTAAATTTCATGGGAAACACCTACATTTTTTTAAATGGGGGTTAAAAATTATAAATAAAATAAATGGAATTAATTAAAACTACCCTTGTAAATATATACAATAACACACCGTTTTTTTTTTTTCCATAAACCTAAAAAATGAAATAACAAACAATTTTTTGGCAAAATATACCCGGTTATATGAAACAATAAATTTAAAAACCTCCTTTACACTTCCTTATTTTATTTAGCCTTAGATGGTAATGTTAGGCACTTACTTTTTTTTATAGGGGCCAAAATGATGTTTTACAAAGGGGAGTGAAAAAATTGGTGGGCTTGTATCAATTTGTTTAAGTAAAAAAAAAAAAAGCCTAATTTTTTTTTTCTGCGATAAATAGCTTTAAAGAATTTTTATAAAGAAACAACATTTTTTGAAGGGTTAATAAAGCATTTTAATTCAAATAAGATAAATTTCCCTTTTATTTTTATGAATATAAAAACCCCACTACCAATTTTTTTACAATAAAAACCCTATGTAACAAAACACTTGGTAATATACCAGTTTCTATCACATATAAATGCCCCCCCTCAAACTCCCCCTTTTTTTTATAAAACCGCTTACAGCAAGTTTAAAAATAGCAAAAATGTTTATTTCTATCGAAAACAGCTTATAATCGCCATTAAAAAATATTTTGAAATTTTGTTTTCCCCTCTTATAAAAAAAAAAGGGCTAAAAAAATGTCAATTTTGTTGTTCGACAATTGTTTTTTTTTTTTTTAGCAGACTTCTAAAAAATTACATTTTCAAAAAACACCTTTGAAAACACGTTTTTTGTTTTTTAGAAAATTAAAAAAATTTTGATACCGAAATTTTCCAATGATAGAAAAAAATAACATATTTTTTTTAAGGATTAATTTTTGTTTTTGTTTTTTAAATTTATTGTGTTGGGAAAATATCCCGAAAGCCCTTCCTTTTTTTTTTTTTTTACCTAACAGATTAATAAAAGGGAAATATACTTCACTTTTTGTTTTTTTGAAAGAAAAAAAAACTCCTTTTCAACTGGATAACTAAAGCGAAAATCAACTTGGAAAAACCAACTACATTTTTTTTTGGGTATTTAATAGCACTATGAAAACTAGTAAAAAACTAACCTTTGGTAAAAAATATATACAATAACAACTACAGTTTTACAAGAGAAACTATTTGGAAAAACGCCCCCCCCTTAACAAAAGTAGTTGGGTAAAAAAATAGGCCCAAAAAGTTTTTTAATGAAAAAAACAACTTACTAATTACCATAAAATTTTTGGAATTTCTCTAATCAAATAAAATGCACTAAATTAGTGTTTTTTTTTTTTTTTTTCGACATTTTGGTGTTTTTTTTTGCACTCCCCCCAAAACATACATTTTAAAACATTTGATGATAAATAACGTTTTGTTTTTTTTTATGAATAAAAAATTTGATTTTAACCTTAAATTTCATGGGATAAATAACATAGTTTGTTTTTAAGTATTAAATTTTTGGTTAAAAATGGTAGTTTTTTTTTGTTTTGTTGTTGTCCATAATATCGAAAGTATTTTAACTACTAATATAAATAGGAAATGTTTCTTTACAATTGTTTAGAAAAACAAACCCTCCTTTCCACTGAATTAACTAGCCCTAAAAAATCATTGAAAACACCTACAAATTTATGGGGTATATAGCAAATTGAAATAATTTTTAAAAACTACTTTGTATATTAACAAATTCACGCAACCTACAAGTTTTACAAGCAAACCTTGTGAAAAAACACTTTGGCAATTATAACCCGTTATTATGACAATAAAAAAAACCTCCTTTTAAAACTTTCTATTATTAAGCAAATAATTGGTTAAACCGAAGGCTAACTTTATGGGGCAAAATTTATTTTCTTGAAAAAAAAGAGGATTTGTTTTTTTGCCTTTCTTGAATATTGGTAAGTAACAAGCCTTTTATATTTTCTGCCGATAAAATTAGCTTTTTTTTAAAATCCCATTGGGAAAAAGAAACACAATTTTTTGGAGGGTCTAACAGCATTATCAATAAAGGTAAAAATTTTTTCCTTTTTAATTTATGAGAATAATTAGAAACCTACCACAACAATTTTTTAAACAAAGAAACTATGAAAAACACTTGTAATATACAGTTCTATCACAATATATAGCCTCAAGCTCCTTTTATACGCTTACAGCAGTTTAAAATAGCATGTTCTATCGAAAACAGCTATAATACCATATTTTGAATTTCTCTATAAAAAAAAGGGCTAAATAATGTCAATTTTCGACATTTTTTAGCACTTCTAAAAATACATTAAAACACTTGAAAAAAAGTTGTTTTTAGAATTAAAATTGATACCGAAATTTCATGATAAATACATATTTTTAGGGATTATTTTTTTTTTAAATGTAGTTGTGGCAAATATCGAAAGCTATTTACCTACAGATATAAAGGAATATACTTCAATTTGTTGAAGAAAAAAACTCTTCACTGATAACTAGCTAAAATCATTGAAAACACTACATTTTTTGGGTATATAGCAATATGATACGTAAAACTACTTGTATATATACAATAACACTACAGTTTACAAGAAACTATGAAAAATGCCTACAGTAGTGTAAAATAGCATGTTTTATGGAAAACAACTATAATACCATATTTTGAATTTCTCTATCAAATAAAGGGCTAAATAGTGTTTATTTTCGACATTTTTTTGCACTCCAAAATACATTAAAACATTTGATATAACGTTGTTTTTAGGATAAAAATTGATACCTAAATTTCATGATAATAACATATTTTTAAGTATTAATTTTGTAAAATGTAGTTGTGTCATATATCGAAAGGTATTTAACTACTAATATATAGGAATGTTTTCAATTTGTAGAAAAAAAAACCTCTTCACTGATAACTAGCTAAAATCATTGCAAACACTACAATTTATGGGTATATAGCAATATGATAAGTAAAACTACTTGTATATATACAATAACACTACAGTTTACAAGAAACTATGAAAACACTTGCAATATACGTTATATGACAATAAAACCTCTTAAACTTCTATTTATTAGCAAATGTTTAAAGAGGCTACTTATAGGTGCAAATTATTCTAAAAAGAGGATTGGTTGCTTGAATATGTAAGTAAAAAGCTATATTTCTGCGATAAATAGCTTAAATCATTGAAAAGAACACATTTTGAGGGTATAAAGCATTATCATAAGGTAAATTCCTTTTATATATGATATAAAACTACAATTTACAAGAAACTATGAAAAACAATTGTAATATACAATTCTATCACAATATATAGCCTCAAACTCTTTTATAAGCTTACAGTATTTTAAAAATAGCATGTTTTATCGAAAAAACTATATAACCATATTTTGATATCTCTATTAAAAAAGGGCTAAATAATGCCAATTTTCGACATTTTTTAGGCACTTCAAAAATACATTAAAACACTTGAAAAAACGTTTTTTCTAGATTAAAATTGATAACCTAAATTTCATGATAAATACATATTTTTAGGTATTTATTTTGTTAAATGTAGTTGTGCAAATATCGAAAACTTTTTACTACAGATAATAAGGAATATACTTCAATTTGTTGAAAAAAAGAACTCTTCCACTGATAACTAGCTAAACTCATTGAAAACACTACATTTTATGGGTATATAGCAATATGATAAGTAAAACTATTTGTATATATCCAATAATACTACAGTTTACAAGAAACTATGAAAACGCTGCAATATACCGTTATATGACAATAAATAGCCTCTTACACTTCTATTATATAGCTTAATGTAATGTAGGCTACTTATGGTGCAAATTATCTAAAAGATTGTTGCTTCAATTTGTAGGTAAAATTTAATTTCAGCGTAAATAGCTTAAATCATTGAAAAGACCACATTTTGAGGTATAGAGCAGTATAAAAGGTAAATTCTTTTAATGNGGGGGATTTGAAAAAATTTTCCCATTTTTAAAAGGGGGGATTTTTAAAATCCCGGGGAAAATTTTTTTTTTTTTTTTATTTGAAATTTTTAAAAAAAACAATTTTGGAATTGAAAATTTGAAAATTTTTTTATGACTTCACTTTGATTATATGTTTTTCCACTATGTGAACACTTCTCGCTGCGAAATACTGAAATGGGGAAAATTTTAAAGGGGGAAGGGGTAGGATTTAAGGTTGGGGGAAAAAGGGTTTTTGAGTTAAGGGAAGTCTGCCCCACTCAAGCATAGTTCTTGGTTACCCCCGAAACGTGAATAGATATATATATTAGATTTATCTTGGTAGTCGGACTATATGGGAATTTCCCAGAAAGGCTGACTCTTTGGAAGTGTGGGGAATTACTGTCCTAACGCAAAATAATCACCTGTAGGGGGGCAGCTTAGGTAGTGGAGGGGACTCCCGGAAAAAGCCAAAATTTTTATCACGCAATCTCAGGCCCCAGTTGATTTTTAAAACCGGCGCAAGGGGTAGGCCCACTCTTTTTTGGAAATTTTTCATTATAGTTAAAAAAAAAATAAAAAATTTTTGGGAATTTTTTTTTTTTTGTTTTTGGGAAAAAAATGTTTTTTATTGCAAAATGAGAAATAGTTTTTCCGATTTTTTGGTTAAGTTTTTTAAAATCAAACACTAGAAGTATTTTAAAAAAATTTTTAAAAAATTAGGTGTTCGGGTGCTTTCCTCAGCACTAAGTTTCAATTCTAAAACCGGCCCCAAACGATCCGAACGCGATGCATGCACAAGGGACTTTTAAATTTTTTTTTTTATTTAATTAGAGCATATGATGCATAGAGGGCGACAGCAATAAACCAGGCGGGCATACCCTCTGCGGGCCAGCTGACTCCTTCCTGAAGGCTCACACCTGACGAGAACCAGGCATGCCCCCCCAAGTCGCCCCTTTGGCACCCCCAAGCGCAACAATGCCTACATGAAGAGCGCTGCTGTGCAGACTAAGAAGGAAGAAAGGACGGGAAAACAAAGATGGTCAGGAAGAGTCCAACCTTTTCATACGGGGACACTATTTGGGATTGAGCTCCTGGACTCCCCTTTCGTTCGCGCTCAGAGAAAGAGATTTTCCCCTTATGTCGAGTCTATGAAACCCTTTGCACCGGGTTTTCGCACTTGACCACCAAAATTTATGCCAGATGGGTCCCATCCCATCCGCGAATGGAGACCCTCCCTCCAACAATCGAAGAGAGTTTTTTAAAGGGGAACTGGGTTGTAGAAACGCCAAAAGGGTTTCTCCAGCATTCCGTGACCAACCCCAAAACAGAATAATGATTTTAAGGGCCCGGAGGAGCATGGCCGACTGAAAACCCAACAGCCTTCAAGAAGGGATGATCCCCGGACCTGAGCGGGCAACGTTCTACTGATTTTTGAGCGGGAGACACCCCATCTCAGAAGAAAACCCAGCACCACGAAGAAGGTCTGTCTGCGCAGGAACATTTCACGAGCAAAACGGGGCCCTATTCAAGTTATCAACGAGATGAAACCCGTTCCTAGAGAAGGAACGAGCTGATTGCACTTACCGCGGCGTTTGTTTGGAGAATCTGTGGAAAACATGGGCAAACCCAAAAGACGAATGGTCAGGCTCAGACGACAGCTACAACGAGGTTCATCACGAACGAAGGCAGCCATCCAGAGCCTGTGAAGAGGAACCATTGCCTCCTTCAGATCACACCCAAGGGGAAGGGGAAGCCAGTGGTTTTTTCCCTTTTAAAAAAGAGGGGTCCCTCTTCTCTCGTCTGTACATAGTTGCCAGAACGGGGATAAGATATGGGAACTTCTTCCAACATAAAAATCATCCGCCCCCCCCTTCTTATCTGAAAGAGGAACCTGCCCCAAGGGAAAAAGAAGTCGACCTCATTGGACCTTGTGGAAGAAACACAAAAATTCAGAAAGGGAACCCCCCCCCGTTTTTGATGAAAAAATACTGGCCCGGGGGCTGTGGTGTATGTTCCTTTACTAATTTACCACATTCAAAGATACGCTAAGAGGCTTTATCCCCCACTCCCCAAGCTTCTTTAATCCTGCAGAAAAAGTCGATGTGGTTGGGGACAGCTACTTTTCCAGCAGATCAAGGGGTCAACTAGAAGAAAAAGGGGGGGGGGGGAGAAGAAGGTCGGTGGGCCAACGAGGTGCCCGCAACTGGGCCCCACTTCCTCCGGGGTCCCAAACAAGGGGGAGCTTTTCCCGTTCCTTTCAGACAAAGTCGGCTCCAGTGACTGGCCGACGGAAAAAGGGGGCTTCATAACATGGCACAAATGTAATCAGCAAGGTTCAGACCACTCCATGCCCCGATGTACCAGAAGAGGCCGATACAAGGGGTTTTTTTCCCTGAAAAAGCGCTGGACAAGGGATGCAAACTGTTTGGTACGCATGTCGACACAGACGTCGTTGCCCTATGATAGGGAAAATACCTTCCCCGACCAGCCAGCATCAGTGGCAAACCCCTGGGTACATTTGGAAAAGGAAAAAATTCATGTACCTGGATAAAGGCCATTGCATGCTCGGGAAAAAATAGGTCAAAAGGCATTGCCTTGTTTTCCCCATTTTTCGGGCTGCGACACAACTTTCCCCTTTCTTGGCAAAGGGAAAAAATCAGCATGGGGGGCTTGGAATGCCAGGGAGGTGACGGGGGCCTTCAAAAACTTCATGAACACCCCCTTTCATGACTTTACAGTGAACTGCCCAAACAAATTCCCGTTGCTCGAGCGCTTTACCGTGATCATCTACAATAAAACGAGCAACTTGGGCCCCGTGAACGAGGGACGTAGGGAATCTTCTCAAGAAGACAGGGCCAAAGGAAAAGATTCCCCCAACGCAAGAAGCCCCTTCTGCAGCACACACGCGCGCAGTCTACAAGCGGAATTGGGCAACCCGTGATCAATGTGGGAAAGCCCCCAACCCCAGAGGGCCCTTTGGATGGGCTCTAGAGAGTGCCAAGAACCTGGCGTCCGTTGGGCCAACCTGCCTGTACATCTCAGGCTGCACGAATGGTCAAGGTGGGTGCAAAAGCGCCACGTGCGGAGGACGATGCTCACAAGAAGGGGAGTGGAAGTGCACCGAACATGCAGCTGCCCAATGTGAATAGCTTAGCCAGAATAATTTTGGGGGGGACCAGTTGGGTGAATATACCACGGTTAAAAGTATCCATTTTTTTTTGATTTTCGATGTTTAAGGGAGGCTCCGAATTATTAGACTACGCGATTCACTATTTAACCCCTACTCGACCAGCGATACGAAAAAAAAAATGATAACGAATAATTGTGTTTTGAATACCCGGGTGACCGACCGTTATTTAGAACGTTTAAAAAAAATTGAGGAAATGCACCCGAGACACCGATTTCAAAATTGTGTTAAAATACTTCTAGAGGTTCGATTTAAAAAAATTACACCAAAATGATCCAGGAAAGACAATAGTTTGCTTCAGTGCTGCACAAAAAAAACATTTTCCCAAAAACCTAAAACAATGTACAAAAATTTTGCAATTTTTTTTTCCGCACAATAATGAAAAAATTTTCCAAATAAGAGTGGTCCCTACCGCTCGGCGCCGGTTATATAATCATAGCGGGGACCCTGAAGATTAGCCTGATAAAATAGTTGGTGCTTTTTATCTGGCATTGTCCCAATCCATTTGAAATTCGGTGCTAAGCTGCCCTACTAATGGGAGTTTTTTATAATAAAACACAAGACTATATTGAAAACATCATCCTATTTATTCATGTTCTGAAGGTAGTATGTCTATTGTTTGAGATCACAGACAACCATATGAATGTTAATCCAGCCATCAGAAAAGCTCTCCATCCCAACAACAGGAAAAGATATCAGATACGGAATAAGCTTTTAAAACACGTCATTGTGATCAACATTGATACAGCGCTAAGCTTACGTTCCCAAGTTGCATCGAAGTCAGCCTGGTTGAGAAGAATACCACTTTCCCTAACACTTTGCAATCCTTACTTGATAAATTATAACACTTACACTTAGGTAACATACCCGTCCGAATACTTAATAATTTATACATTATGAAGATCAAACATAGGGCGGCCGAATATGAAGAGTAAGAATATTGTGTGTGTTTCACTATAAAAACCATGTCCTATCGAGGGCCCCTGTTGAGGTCAAGGCCTTATGGTTGGTCCGCGTCGTACCTGTCAGATCGGAGATGGGGTGAGGAGTTAGACTCCGGAAAAATAAAATTAAGGATGGGAGGCCTCTTTGCGTTAGTGTGAAAACTAAACCACGGTACCATATTTGGAAATATAGATAACAATTATTATAACAAGGAAAGGGGGGGGGGGGAGAATAGGAGCGAAACGTCGTCACGTCTTACTGTCGGAGAGTGGGAGAGAGACTGCAGCCTTCCGGGTGAAGCAAGACCGCGGGAAAAGAAGGAATGTTTGGATACCATGAAACTTGCCTCTCCTGAAGAGTCTTATAATCCCGAAATAACTATTACATAAATGAAACTAGTATACCTAAGTAAGGGCTGCCTATAATACAGTCCTGTTACTTCGATATAGAAGAATTTAATTATGCTTTAATCCAATAACCGGAGGAAGTGTTATGAAGTTCGTCGTCCAGTG
Source organism: Chionoecetes opilio (assembly GCA_016584305.1). Lineage (NCBI taxonomy): Eukaryota > Metazoa > Arthropoda > Malacostraca > Decapoda > Majidae > Chionoecetes > Chionoecetes opilio. Next base: position 23,842 of record JACEEZ010016524.1, read on the forward strand.
TCCGAAACGTCTTATTAGATTTGGTAGTGGTAATGGAGGGAACCATAAATTTGGTCGACTTTTAATTTCGCAAAATAACTCGACTAACCCATCCAATTTATGGAACGTGATCTCTGCACTATGTTGACTATCTTGAGGACATAAGAATCTAGGGAGTGTTCTTGATCGATAGGAGGGTGAGAGGGAGGAGAAAAAGTTGAATCCAAACACCCCAACCCACCACCCACCACCACACCCCCCCCCAATATTAATCACTGATCGCGAAATAGTATCCCACGAATGTGACTCGCACGCGAAGTCGGGGGGAGGGACGTGAGGGAAGGAAGGAAGGAAGATAGAAGTTGAGAATGAGGGAAGGAGATAAATTACACGAGAAACTAAAAAATTGAATTACTTACGCGGACATAAACCCGGGAATTGCTGATAATAATTCCCATCCCATCTCTTAGAATAAACGCGGCATTACAATAAACACTACATGTTTACAAGAAACTATGAAAAACACATACAATATACCGTTATATGACAATAAATAACCTCCTACCACTTGATTTATTAGCTTAATGTAATGTAGGGTACTTAATTGGTGCAAATATTCAAAAAGAGGATTGGTTGCTTCAATTTGTAGGTAAAAAGCTATATTTCTGCGAAAAATAGCTTAAATCATTGAAAAGTACACATTTTGAGGGTATAAAGCATTATCATAAGGTAAATTCCTTTTATTTATGATATAACACTACAATTTACATGAAACTATGAAAAACACCGGTAATATACAATTCTATCACAATATATAGCTTCAAACTCCTTTTATAAGCTTACAGTAGTTTAAAATAGCATGTTCTATCGAAACAACTATAATACCATATTTTGAATTTCTCTATCAAAATATGGGCTAAATAATGTCAATTTTCGACATTTTTTAGCACTTCTAAAATTACATTAAAACACTTGAAAAAACGTTGTTTTTAGAATTAAAATTGATACCGAAATTTCATGATAAATACATATTTTTATGTATTAATTTTGTTAAATGTAGTTGTGGCAAATATCGAAAGCTATTTACCTACAGATATAAAGGAATATACTTCAATTTGTTGAAGAAAAAAAACTCTTCACTGATAACTAGCTAAAATCATTGAAAACACTACATTTTTGGGTATATAGCAATAAGATAAGTAACACTACTTGTATATATACAATAACACTACAGTTTACAAGAAATTATGAAAACGCTTACAGTAGTTTAAAATAGCATGTTTTATGGAAAACAACTATAATACCATATTTTGAATTTCTCTATCAAATAAAGGGCTAAATAATGTTTATTTTCGCCTTTTGTTTGCACTCCAAAATACATTAAAACACTTGATATAACGTTGTTTTTAGGATTAAAATTGAATACCTAAATTTTCATGATAATAACATATTTTTAAGTATTAATTTTGTAAAAAAATGTTTTGGCAAATATCGAAAGGTATTTAACTACAGATATATAAGAATGTACTTCAATTTGTAGAGAAAAAAACCTTTTCACTGATAACTAGCTAAAATCATTGAAAACACTAAATTTTATGGGTATATAGCAATATGATAAGTAAAACTACTTGTATATATACAATAACACTACAGTTTACAAGAAACTATGAAAAACGCATGCAATATACCGTTATATGACAATAAAAAAACTCTTAAACTTCTATTTATTAGCATAATGTAATGTAGGCTACTTATAGATGCAAATTATTCTAAAAAGAGGATTGGTTGCTTGAATATGTATGTAAAAAGCAATATTTCTGCAATAAATAGCTTAAATCATTGAAAAGAACTTATTTTGAGGGTATAAAGCATTATCATAAGGTAAATTCCTTTTATTTATGATATAACACTACAATTTACAAGAAACTATGAAAAACACCTGTAATATACAGTTCTATCACAATATATAGCCTCAAACTCCTTTTATAAACTTACAGTAGTTTAAAATAGCATGTTCTATCGGAAACAACTATAATACCATATTTTTTATTTCTCAATTAAAAAAAGGGCTAAATAATGTCAATTTTCGACATTTTTTAGCATTTCTATAAATGAATTAATACACTTGAAAAAACGTTGTTTTTAGGATTAAAATTGATACCGAAATTCAATGATAAATACATATTTTTAGGTGTTAATTTTGTAAAATGTAGTTGTGGCAAATATCGAAAGCTATTTACCTACAGATATAAAGGAATATACTTCAATAGTTGAAAAAAAGAGCTCTTCACTGATAACTACCCAAAATCATTGAAAACACTACATTTTTTGGGTATATAGCAATATGATAAGTAAAACTACTTGTATATATACAATAACACTACAGTTTACAAGAAACTATGAAAAACGCTTACAGTAGTTTAAAATAGCATGTTCTATCGAAAACAACTATAAAACCATATTTTGAATATCTCTATCAAGAAAAGGGCTAAATAATGCCAATTTTCGACATTTTTTAGCACTTCAAAAATACATTAAAACACTTGAAAAAACGTTGTTTCTAGGATTAAAATTGATACCTAAATTTCATGATAAATACATATTTTTAGGTATTTATTTTGTAAAATGTAGTTGTGGCAAATATCGAAAACTTTTTACCTACAGATATAAAGGAATATACTTCAATTTGTTGAAAAAAAGAACTCTTCACTGATAACTAGCTAAACTCATTGAAAACACTACATTTTATGGGTATATAGTAATATGATAAGTAAAACTATTTGTATATATCCAATAATACTACAGTTTACAAGAAACTATGAAAAACGCTGGCAATATACCGTTATATGACAATAAATAGCCTCTTACACTTTTATTTATTAGCTTAATGTAATGTAGGCTACTTATAGGTGCAAATTATTCTAAAAAGAGGATTGGTTGCTTCAATTTGTAGGTAAATATTTATATTTCAGCGATAAATAGCTTAAATCATTGAAAAGAACACATTTTGAGGGTATAGAGCATTATAAAAAGGTAAATTCTTTTTATTTATGATATAACACTACAATTTACAAGAAACTATGAAAAACACTTATAATATACACTTCTATCACAATATTCTTTCACAATCAAGCCTCAAAATCTTTTATAAGCTTACAGTAGTTTAAAATAGCATGTTCTATCGAAAACAACTATAATACCATATTTTGAATTCCTCTATAAAAAAAAAGAGCTAAATAATTTCAATTTTCGACATTTTTTAGCACTTAAAAAATACATTAAAACACTTCAAAAAACGTTGTTTTTAGGATTTAAATTGATACCTAAATTTCATGATAAATAGATAATTTTAGGTATTAATTTTTGTTAAATGTAGTTGTGGCAAATATCGAAAGCTATTTACGTACAGATATATAGGAATGTACTTCAATTTGTAGAAAAAAAAAACTCTTCACTGATAACTAGCTAAAATCAATGAAAACACTACATTTTATGGGTATATAACATTATGATAAATAAAACTACTTGTATATATATACAATAACAATACAGTTTACAAGAAACTATGAAAAACACCTGCAATATACCGTTATATGACAATAAATAACCTCTTACACTTCTATTTATTAGCTTAATGTAATGTAGGCTACTTATAGGGGCAAATTATTTTAAAAAGACGATTGGTTGCTTCAATTTGTAGGTAAAAAGCTATATTTCTGCGATTAATAGCTTAAAAAATTTAAAAGAACACATTTTGAGGGTATAAAGCATTATCATAAGGCAAATTCATTTTATTAAGATATAACACTACAATTTATAAGAAACTATGAAAAACACTTGTAATATACAGTTCTATCACAATATATAGCCTTTAACTCCTTTTATATGCTTACAGCAGTTTAAAATAGCATGTTCTATCGAAAACAACTATAATGCAATATTTTTAATTTCTCTATCAAAAAAAGGACTAAATAATGTCAATTTTTGACATTTTGTAGCACTTCAAAAATACATTAAAACTCTTGCAATAACATTTTTTTTTATGATTAAAATTGATACGTAGATTTCATGATAAATACATATTTTTAGGTAATAATTTTGTAAAATGTAGTTGTGGCAAATATCGAAAGCTATTTACCTACAGATATATAGCAATATACTTCAATTTGTTGAAAAAAAGAACTCTTCACTGATAAATAGCTAAAATCATTGAAAACACTACATTTTATGGGTATATAGCAAGATGATAAGTAAAACTACTTGTATATATACAATAACACTACAGTTTACAAGAAACAATGAAAAACACTTGCAATATACCGTTATATAACAATAAATAATCTCTTACACTTCTATTTATTAGCTTTATGTAATGTAGGCTACATATAGGTGCAAATTTCTAAAAAGAGGTTTGGTTGCTTCAATTTGTAAATAAAAAGCTATATTTCTGCGATAAATAGTTTAAATCATTGAAAAGAACACATTTTGAGGGTATAAACCATTATCATAGTGTATTTTCCTTTTATTTAAGATATAACATTATAATTTACAAGAAACTATGAAAACACCTGTAATATACAGTTCTATCACAATATATAGCCTCAAACTCCTTTTATAAACTTACAGTAGTTTAAAATAGCATGTTCTATCGGAAACAACTATAATACCATATTTTGAATTTCTCTATTAAAAAAAGGGCTAAATAATGTCAATTTTCGACATTTTTTAGCACTTTTATAAATGAATTAATACACTTGAAAAAATGTTGTTTTATAGGATTAAAATTGATACCGAAATTCAATGATAAATACATATTTTTAGGTATTAATTTTGTAAAATGTAGTTGTGGCAAATATCGAAAGCTATTTACCTACAGATATAAAGGAAAATACTTCAATTTGTTGAAAAAAAGAGCTCTTCACTGATAACTAGCCAAAATCATTGAACGCACTACATTTTTTGGGTATATAGCAATATGATAAGTAAAACTACTTGTATATATACAATAACACTAAAGTTTACAAGAAACTATGAAAAACGCTTACAGTAGTTTAAAATAGCATGTTCTATCGAAAACAACTATAATACCATATTTTGCGTTTCTCTATCAAAAAAAGGACTAAATAATGTAAATTTTCGACATTTTTTTGCACTTCAAAAATACATTAAAACACTTGAAATAACGTTGTTTTTAGGATTAAAATTGAGACCTAAATTTCATGAAAAATACATATTTTTAGGTATTAATTTTTGTAAACGCAGTTGTGGCAAATAACGCAAGCTATTTAACTACAGATATATAGCAATGTACTTCAATTTGTAGAAAAAAAAAACCTTTCACTGATAACTAGCTAAAATCATTGATAACACTACATTTTATTGGTATATAGCAATATGATAAGTAAAACTACTTGTATATATACAATAACACTAAAGTTTACAAGAAACTATGAAAAACACTTGCAATATACCGTTATATGACAATAAATAACCTCTTACACTTCTATCTATTAACTTAATGTAATGTCGGCTACTTATAGGTGCAAATTATTCTAAAAAAAGGATTGGTTGCTTCAATTTGTAGGTAAAAAGCTATATTTCACCGAAAAATAGCTTAAATCATTGAAAAGAACACATTTTGAAGGTATAAAGCATTATCATCAGGTAAATTCCTTTTATTTATGATATAACACTACAATTTACAAGAAACTATGAAAAACACCTGTAATATACAGTTCTATCACAATATATAGTCTCAAACTCCTTTTATAAGCTTACAGTAGTTTAAAATAGCATGTTCTATCGGAAACAACTATTATACAATATTTTGAATTTCTCTATCAAAAAAAGGGCTAAATAATGTCAATTTTCGATATTTTTTTTCACATCAAAAATACATTAAAAAACTTGAAAAACTTTGTTTTTAGGATTAAAATTGATACCTAGATTTCATGATAAATACATATTTTTAGGTATTAATTTTTTAAAATGTAGTTGTGGCAAATATCGAAAGCTACAGATATAAAGGAATATACTTCAATTTGTTGAAAAAAAGATCTCTTCATTGATAACTAGCTAAAATCATTGAAAACACTACATTTTATGGGTATATAGCAATATGATAAGTAAAACTACTTGTATATATACAATAACACTACAGTTAACAAGAAACTGTGAAAAACGCTTACAGTAGTTTAAAATAACATGTTCTATCGAAAACAACTAAAATACCATATGTTGAATTTCTCTATCAAATAAAGGGCTAAAAAATGTCAATTTTCGACATTTTGTAGCACTTCAAAAATACATGAAAACACTTGAAATAACGTTTTTTTTTAGGATTAAAATTGATACCTAAATTTCATGATAAATACATATTTTTAGGTAATACATTTGTAAATTGTAGTTGTGGCAAATATCGAAAGCTATTTACCTACAGATATAAAGGAATATACTTCAATTTGTTGAAAAAATGAACTCTTCACTGATAACTAGCTAAAATCTTATAAAACACTACATTTTATGGGTATATAGCAATATGATAAGTAAAACTACTTGTATATATACAATAACACTACAATTTACAAGAAACTATGAAAAAGGCTTATAGTAGTTTAAAATAGCATGTTCTATCGCAAATAACAATAATAACATATTATGAATTTCTCTATCAAAAAATATTTTTACCTACAAATTCAAGCAACCAATCCTCTTTTTAGAATAATTTGTACCTATAGGTAGCCTACATTACATTAAGCTAATAAATAGAAGTGTAGGAGGTTATTTATTATCATATAACGGTATATTGCAAGTGTTTTTCATAGTTTCTTGTAAACTGTAGTGTTATTGTATATATACAAGTAGTTTTACTTATCATATAGCTATATACCCATAAAATGTAGTGTTTTCAATGATTTTTGCTAGTTATCAGTGAAGAGTAGTTTTTTTTACAAATTGAAGTATACAACTTTATATCAGTAGCTAAATAGTTTTCGTTATTTTGCACAACTACATTTAAAAAAATTAATAAGTAAAAATAAGTATCTATTTATCATGAAATTTAGGTATCAATTTTAATCCTAAAAACAATGTTATTTCAAGTGGTTTATTGTATTTCTGAAGTGGTAAAAAATGTCGAAAATTTACATTATTTAGCCTTTTTTTTTATAGAGAAACTCAAAAAAAGGTGTTATAGTTGTTTTCGATACAACATGCTATTTTAAACTACTGTAAGTTAATAAAAGGAGTTTGAGGCTATATATTGTTATACAATTGTATATTACATGTGTTTTTCATAGTTTCTTGTAAATTGTAGTGTTATATCATAAATAAAAAGAATTTACCTTATGATAATGCTTTATACCCTCAAAATGTGTTCTTTTTAATGATTTAAGTTATTTATCGGTGAAATATAGCTTTTTTCCTACAAATTGAAGCAACCAAATCTTTTTATTATAATTTTATAATAATTTGCACCTATAAGTAGCCTACATTACAATAAGCTAATAAATAGAAGCGTAAGAGGTTATTTATTGTCATATAACGGTATATTACTAGCGTTTTTCAGAGATTCTTGTAAACTGCACTGTTATTGTACATATACAAGTATTTTTACTCATCATATTGCTATATACCCATAAAATGTAGTGTTTTCAATGATTTTAGGTAGTTATCAGTGAAGAGGTTTTTTTCTTCTACAAATTGAAGTATATTCCTTTATATCAGTAGCTAAATAGCTTTCGATATTTGCCACAACTACATTTTACACTATTAACACCTAAAAATATGTATTTATCATGAAATTTAGGTATCAATTTTAATCCCAAAAACAACGTTTTTTCAAGTGTATTAGTGTATTTTTGAGGTGCTAAAAACTGTCGAAAATTGACATTATTTAGCCCTTTTTTTGATAGAGAAATTCATAATATGGTATTATAGTTGTTTTAGATAGAACATGCTAATTTAAGCTACTGTAAACTTATAAATAAAGTTTGAGGCTATATATTGTGATACAATTGTATATTACAAGTGTTTTTCATATTTTCTTGTAAATTGTAGTGTTATATCATAAATAAAAGGAATTTACCTTATGATAATGCTTTATACCCTCAAAATGTGCTTTTTTCAATGATATAAGCTATTTATCGGTGAAATATAGCTTTTTTCCTACAAATGGAAGCAACCTATCCTCTTTTTAGAATAATTTGCACCTATAAGTAGCCTACATTACATTAAGCTAATAAATAAAAGAGTAAGAGGTTATTTATTGTCATATAACGGTATATTGCAAGCGTTTTTCATAGGTTCTTGTAAACTGTAGTGTTATTGCATATATACAGGTAGTTTTACTTATCATATTGCTATATACCCATAAAATGTAGTGTTTTCAATGATTTTAGCTAGTTATCAGTGAAGAGTAGTTTTTTTCTACAAATTTAAGTATATTTCTTTATATCCGTTGCTACATAGCTTTCGATATTTGACACAACTACATTTTTCACTATTAATATATTTAAAAATATGTATTTATCATGAAATTTAGGTATCGATTTTTATCTTAAAAGCAACGTTTTTTCAAGTGTTTTAATGTATTTTTGAAGTGCTAAAAAATGTCGAAAATTGACATTATTTAGCACTTTTTTTTATTTAAAAATTCAAAATATGGTATTATAGATGTTTTGGATAGAACATGCTATTTTAAGCTACTGTAAGCTTATAAAAGGAGTTTGAGGCTATATATTGTGATGCAATTGTATATTACAAGTGTGTTTCATAGTTTCTTGTAAATTGTAGTGCTATATCATAAATAATAGGAATTTACCTAATGATAATGCTTTATACCCCACAAAATGTGTTCTTTTAAATTATTTAAGCTATTTATCGGTGAAATATAGCTCTTTTTCTACAAATTGAAGCAACCAATCCTCTTTTTAGAATAATTTGCACCTATATGTATAAGTAGCCTACATTATATTAAGCTAATAAATAGAAGAGTAAGAGGATATTTATTGTCATAAAACATTATATTTTAGCGTTTTTCATTGTTTCTTGTAAACTGTAGTGTTATTGTATATATACAAGTAGTTTTAGTTATTATATGGCTATATACCCATAAAATGTAGTGTTTTCAATGATTTTAGCTAGTTATCAGTGAAGAGTTGTTTTTTTCAACAAATTGAAGTATATTCCTTTAAATCTGTAGCTAAATAGCTTTCGATATTTGCCACAACTACATTTTACAAAAGTAATAGGTAAAAATATGTATATATCATGAAATTTAGGTATCAATTTAATCCTAAAAGCAACGTTTTTTCAAGAGTTTAAATGTATTTTTGAAGTGCTAAAAACTGTGAAAAATTGACATTATTTAGCCCTTTTTTTGATAGAGAAATAGAAAATATGGTATCATAGTTGTTTTCGATGGAACGTGCTATTTTAAACAACTGTAAATTTATAAAAAAAAGTTTGAGCCTATACATTGTGATACAATTGTATATTACAAGTGTTTCTCATATTTTCTTGTAAAGTGTACTAGAGTTATATCATAAATGAAAGGAATTTACCTTATGATAATGCTTTATACCCTCAAAATGTGTTCTTTTCAATGATTTAAGCTATTTCTCGGTGCAATATAGGTTTTTGCTACAAATTGAAGCAACCAATCCTCATTTTAGAATATGTTGCATCTATAAGTAGCCTACATTACATTAAGCTAATAAATAGAAGAGTAAGAGGTTTTTTATTGTCATATAACGTTATATTGCAAGCGTTCTTCATAGTTTCTTGTAAACTGTAGTTTTATTGTATATATACAAGTAATTTTACTTATCATATTGCTCTATACCCATAAAATGTTGTGTTTTCAATGATTTTAGCTAGTTATCAGTGAAGAGGTTTTTTTTCTACAAATTGAAGTTTATTCCTTTATATCTGTAGCTAAATAGCTATCGATATTTGACACAACTACATTTTACACTATTAATTCCTAAAAATATGTATTTATAATGAAATTTAGGTATCGATTTTTAACTTAAAAACAACGTTTTTTTTCAAGTGTTTTAATGGATTTTTGAAGTGCTAAAAAATGTCGAACATTGACATTTTTTAGCCTTTTTTTTGATAGAGAAATTCAAAATATGTAATTATAGTTGTTTTCGATACAACATACTATTTTAATTTACTGTAAGCTTATAAAAGGAGTTTGAGGTAATATATTGTGATACAATTGTATATTACACGCGTTTTTCATATTTTCTTGTAAAATGTAGTGTTATATCATAAATAAAAGGAATTTACCTTATGATAGTGCTTTATACCCTCAAAATGTGTTCTTTTGAATGATTTAAGCTATTTATCGGTGAAATATAGCTTTTTTTCTACAAAATGAAGCAGCCAATCCCCTTTTTAGAATAATTTACACCTAAACGTAGCCTACATTACATTAAGCTAATAAATAGAAGAGTAAGAGGGTATTTATTGTCATATAACGGGATATTGCAGGCGTTTTTCATAGTTTCTTGTAAAGTTTAGTCCTATTGTATATATACAAGTAGTTTTACATATCTATTGCTATATACCCATAAATTTAGTGTTTTCAATTATTTTAGATAGAAATCAGTGATGAGGTTTTTTTTCCTACAAATTTAAGATATAGCTTAAATCTGTGGCTAAATAGCTTTCGATATTTGTCACAACTACATTTTACACTATTAATACCTAAAAATATGTATTTATCATGAAATTTAGGTATCAATTTTAATCCTAAAAACAACGTTTTTTCATGTGTTTTAATTTATTTTCGTAGTGCTAAAAACTGTCGAAAATTGACATTATACGGATATTGCAGGCGTTTTTCATAGTTTCTTGTAAACTGTATTGTTATTGTATATATACAAGTAGTTTTACATATCATATTGCTATATACCCATAAAATGTAGTGTTTTCGATGATTTTAGCTAGTAATCAGTGATGAGTTTTTTCTTCCTACAAATTAAAGATATAGCTTTATATATGTAGCTAAATAGCTTTCGAGAAATGAATATTTAGGAATCGATTTTTATCTTAAAAACAACGTTTTTCAAGTGTTTTAATGTATTTTTGATGTGCCAAAAAATGTCGAAAATTGACATTTTTTAGCCCTTTTTTTGATCGAGATATTCAAAATATGTTATTATAGTTGTTATAGATACAACATGCTATTTTAAACTACTGTAAGCTTATAAAAGGAGTTTGAGGCAATATATTGTGATACAATTGTATATTACAATTGTTTTTCATATTTTCTTGTAAATTGTAGTGTTTTATCATAAATAAAAGGAATTTACCGAATGATAGTGCTTTATACCCTCTAAATATGTTCTTTTCAATGATTTAAGCTATTTCTCGGTGAAATATAGCTTTTTTCCTATAAATTGAAGCAACTAATCCTCTTCTTAGAATAATTTGCACCTACAAGTAGCCTACATTACATTAAGCTAATAAATAGAAGCGTACGAGGTTTTTTATTGTCATATAACGTTATATTGCATGCGTTTTTCATAGTTTCTTGTAAACTGTAGGGTTATTGTATACATACAAGTAGTTTTACTTATCATATTGCTATTTACCCATAAAATGTAGTGTTTTCAATGATTATATCTAGTAATCAGTAATGAGTTTTTCTTCCTACAAATTAAAGATATAGCTTTATATCTGTAGCTAAATAGCTTTCGATGTTTGTCACAACTACATTCTACACTATTAATACCTAAACATATGTATTTATCATGAAATTTAGGTATCAATTTTAATCCAAAAAAAAACGTTTTTTCAAGTGTTTTAATGTATTTTTGAAGTGCAAAAAATGTCGAAAATTGACATTTTTTAGCCCTTTTTTTGATCTAGAATTTCAAAATATGGTATTATAGTTGTTATCGATACAATATGCTATTTTAAACTACTGTAAGCTTATAAAAGGAGTTTGAGGCAATATGTTGTGATACAATTGTATATTAGAAGTGTTTTTCATATTTTCTTGTAAATTGTAGTGTTATATCATAAATAAAAGGAACTTACCTAATGATAGTGCTTTATACCCTCAAAATGTGTTCTTTTCAATGATTTAAGCTATTTCTCGGTGAAATATAGCTTTTTTCCTACAAATTGAAGCCACCAATTTTCTTTTTAGAATCATTTGCACCTATAAGTAGCCTACATTACATTAAGCTAATAAATAGAAGTGTTGGAGGTTATTTATTGTCATATAACGTTATATTGCAAGCGTTTTTCATAGTTTCTTGTAAACTTTATGGTTTTTGTATATATACAAGTAGTTTTACTTATCATATTGCTCTATACCCATAAAATGTAGTGTTTTCAATGATTCTAGCTAGTTATCAGTGAAGAGTTTTTTTTTCTACAAATTGAAGTATATTCCTTTATATCTGTAGCTAGATAACTTTCGATATTTGCCACAACTACATTTTACACTATTAATACCTAAAAATATGTATTTATCATGAAATTTAGGTATCAATTTTAATCCAAATAAACATCATTTTTTCAAGTGTTGTAAAATATTTTTGAATTGCTAAAAAATGTCGAAAATTGATTTATTTAGCTCTTTTTTTGATAGAGAAATTCAAAATATGGTATTATAGTTGTTTTGGATAGAACATGCTATTTTAAACTACTGTAAGCTTATAAAAGGAGTTTGAGGCTATATATTGTGATGCAATTGTATATTACAGGTGTTTTTCATAGTTTCTTGTAAATTGTAGTTTTATATAATAAATAACAGGAATTTGCCTTATGATAATGCTTTATAACCTCAAAATGTATTCTTTTCAATTATTTATGCTATTTATCGGTGAAACAGCTTTTTTCCTATAAATTGAAGCAACCAATCCTCTTTTTAGAATAATTTGCACCTATAAGTATAAGTAGCCTACATTACTTTAAGCTAATAAATAGAAGAGTATGAGGTTATTTATTGTCATATAACGGTATATTGCAAGCATTTTTCATAGGTTCTTGTAAACTGTAATGTTATTGTATATATACAAGCAGTTTTACTTATTATATTGCTATAAACCCATACATTTTAATGTTTTCAATGATTTTAGCTAGTTATCAGTGAGGAGTTTCATTTTTCTACAAATTGAAGTATATTCCTTTATATGTGTAGCCTTATGTATATATTATGAAATTTAGGTATCAATTTTAACCCTAAAAACAACGTTTTTTCAAGTGTTTTAATGTATTTTTGTAGTGCTAAAAACTGTCAAAAATTGACATTATATAGCCCTTTTTTCGATAGAGAAATTAAAAATATGGTATTATAGTTGTTTTCGATAGAAAATGCAATTCTAAACAACTGTAAACTTATAAAAAAAGTTTGAGGGTATATATTGTGATACAATTGTATATTACAAGTGATTTTCATATTTTCTTGTAAATTGTACTAGTGTTATATCATAAATGAAAGGAATTTACCTTATGATAATGCTTTATACTCTCAAAATGTGTTCTTTTCAATTATTTAAGCTATTTCTCGGTGAAATATAGGTTTTTTCCTACAAATTGAAGCAACAAATCCTCTTTTTAGAATAAGTTGCACCTATAAGTAGCCTACATTACATTAAGCTAATAAATAGAAGAGTAAGAGGTTTTTACTGTCATATAACGTTATATTGCAAGCGTTTTTCATAGTTTCTTGTAAACTGAATTTTTATTGTATATATACAAGTAGTTTTACTTATCATATTGCTCTATACGCATAAAATGTAGTGTTTTCAATGATTTTAGCTAGTAATCAGTGAAGAGTTATTTTTTCTACAAATTGAAGTTTATTCCTTTATATCTGTAGCTAAATAGCTATCGATATTTGCCACAACTACATTTTACACTATTAATTTCTAAAAATATGTATTTATCATGAAATTTAAGTATCGATTTTTGTCTTAAAAGCAACGTTTTTTCAAGTGTGTTAATGTATTTTTGAAGTGCTAAAAAATGTCGAAAATTGACATTTTTTAGCCCTTTTTTTGATAGAGAAATTCAAAATATGGTATTATAGTTGTTTTCGATACAACATGATATTTTAAGCTAGTGTAAGCTTATAAAAGGAGTTTGTGGCAATATATTGTGATACAATTGTTTATTACAATTGTTTTTCATATTTTCTTGTAAATTGTAGTGTTATATCATAAATAAAAGGAATTTACCTAATGATAGTGCTTTATACCCTCTAAATGTGTTCTTTTCAATGATTTAAGCTATTTATCGGTGAAATATAGCTTTTATCCTACAAATTGAAGCAACCAATCCTCTTTTTAGAATAAATCGCACCTATAGTTGTCAATTGTCAAAAATTGACAAGTAGCCTACATTACATTAAGCTAATAAATAGAAGCGTATGAGGTTATTTTTGTCATTTAACGTTATATTGTAAGCTTTTTTCATAGTTTCTTGTAGACTGTGGCGTTATTGTATATATACAAGTAGTTTTACTTATCATATTGCTATATACCCATAAAATGTAGTGTTTTCAATGATTTTAGCTAGTAATCAGTGATGAGGTTTTTTTCCTACAAATTAAAGATATAGCTTTATATCTGTAGCTAAATAGCTTTCGATATTTGTCACAACTACATTTTCCACTATTAATACCTAAAAATATGTATTTATCATGAAATTTAGGTATCAATTTTAATCCTAAAAACAACGTTTTTTCAAGTGTTTTAATGTATTTTCGCAGTGTTAAAAACTGTCGAAAATTATCATTATTTAGCCCTTTGTTTTATAGAGAAATTCATAATATGGTATTATAGTTGTTTTCGATAGAACATGCTATTTTAAACTACTGTAAACTTATAAAAAAAGTTTGAGGCTATAAATTGTGATACAATTGTATATTACAAGTGTTTTTCATATTTTCTTGTAAATTGTAGCGTTATATCATAAATAAAAGGAATTTACCTTATGATAATGCTTTATACCCTCAAAATGTGTTTTTTTCAATGATATAAGATATTTATCGGTGAAATATAGCTCTTTTCCTACAAATTGAAGCAACCACTTCTCTTTTTAGAATAATTTGCACCTTTTAGTAGCCTACATTACATTAAGCTGATAAATAGAAGATTAGGAGGTTATTTATTGTCATATAACGGTATATTGCAATCGGTTTTCATAGTTTCTTGTAAACTGTAGTGTTATTGTATAAATACAAGTAGTTTTACTGATCATATTGCTCTATACTCATTATATGTAGTGTTTTCAATGATTTTAGCTAATTTTCAGTGAAGAGCTTTTTTTCTACAATTTGAAGTATATTCCTTTATTCCTTGTAGCTAAATAGCTTTGGATATATGTCACAACTACATTTTACACAATTAATATCTAAAAATATGTATTTCTCATGAAATTTAGGTATCGTTTTTTATCTTAAAAGTAACGTTTTTCAAGTGTTTTAATGTATTTTAGAAGTTCTAAAAAATGTCGAAAATTGACATTATATAGCGCTTTTTTTTATAGAGAAATTCAAAATATGGTATTATAGTTGTTTTGGATAGAACATGCTATTTCAAACTACTGTAAGCTTATAAAAGGAGTTGGAGGCTATATATTGTGATGCAATTATATATTACAAGTGTTTTTCATAGTTTCTTGTAAATTGTACTGTTATATCATAAATAATAGGAATTTACCTCATGAAAATGCTTTATACCCTCAAAATGTGTTCTTTTCAATGATTTAAGCTATTTCTCCGTGAAATATAGCTTTTTTCCTACAAATTAAAGCAACCAATCCTCTTTTTAGAATAATTTGCACCTATAAGTATAAGTAGCCTACATTACATTAAGCTAATATATAGAAGAGTAAGAGGTTATTTATTGTCATAAAACGTTATATTTTAGCATTTTTCATAGTTTCTTGTAAACTGTAGTTTTATTGTATATATACAAGTAGTTTTACTTACTATATTGCTATATACCCATTAAATGTAGTTTTTTCAATGATTTTAGCTAGTTATCTGTGATAAGTTTTTTTTCTTCAACAAATTGAAGTATACTCCTTTACATCTGTAATTAAATATCTTTCGATATTTGCCACACCTACATTTTACACAAGTAATAGGTAAAAATATGTATTTATCATGAAATTTAGGTATCAATTTTAATCCTAAAAACTACTTTTTTTCAAGTGTTTTAATGTATTTTTGAAGTGCTAAAAACTGTCAAAAATTGACATTATTGAGCCCTATTTTTGATAGAGAAATTCAAAATATGGTATTATAGTGCTTTTCGATAGACCATGCTATTTTAAAAGACTGTAAGCTTATAAAAGAAGTTTGAGGCTATATATTGTGATAGAATTGTATATTACAAGTGTTTTTCATAGTTTCTTGTAAATTGTAGTGTTATATCATAACTGAAAGGAATTTACCTTGTGATAATGCTTTATTCCCTCAAAATGTGTTCTTTTCAATGATTTAAGCTATTTCTCGGTGAAATATAGCTTTTTTCCTACAAATTGAAGCAACCAATCCTTTTTTTTGGAATAATTTGCACCTATAAGTAGCCTACATTACATTAAGCTAATAAATAGAAGAGTAAGAGGTTATTTATCGTCATATAATAGTATATTGCTCGCGTTTTTCATAATTTCTTGTAAACTGTAGTGTTATTGTATATATACAAGTAGTTTTACTTATCATATTGCTCTATACCCATAAAATGTAGTGTTTTCAATGATTTTAGCTAGTTATCAGTGAAGAGTTGTTTTTTCTACAAATTGAAGTATATTCCTTTATATCTGTAGCTAAATAGCTTTCGATATTTGTCACAACTACATTTTACAAAAGAAGTAGTTAAAAATATGTATTTATCATGAAATTTAGGTATCAATATTAATCCTAAAAACAACGTTTTTTCAAGTGTTTTAATATATTTTTTAAAAGCTAAAAACTGTCGAAAATTGACATTATCATGCCCTTTTTTTGACAGAGAAATTAAAAATATGGCATTATAGTTGTTTTCGATAGAACATGCTATTTTAAACTACTGTGAGCTTATAAAAGGAGTTTGAGGCTATATATTGTGATACAATTGTATATTAGAAGTGTTTTGCATATTTTCTTGTAAATTGTAATGTTATATCATAAATGAAAGGAATTTACCTTATGATAATGTTTTATACCCTCAAAATGTGTTTTTTTCAATGATTTAAGCTATTTCTCGGTGAAATATAGGTTTTTTCCTACAAATTGAAGCAACCAATCCTCTTTTTAGAATAAGTTGCACCTATAAGTATCCTACATTACATTTAGCTAATAAATAGAAGAGTAAGAGGTTTTTTATAGTCAAGTAACGTTATATTGCAAGCGTTTTTCATAGTTTCTTGTAAAATGTAGTGTTATTGTATATATACAAGTAGTTTTACTTATCATATTGCTCAATACCCATAAAATGTAGTGTTTTCAATGATTTTAGCTAGTTGTCAGTGAAGAGTTGTTTTTTTCTACAAATTGAAGTATAATCCTTTATATCTGTAGCTAAATAGCTATCGATATTTGCCACAACTACATTTTACACTATTAATTCCTAAAATATGTATTTATCATGAAATTTAGGTATCGATTTTTATCTTAAAAACAACGTTTTTTCAAGTGTTTTAATGTATTTTTGAAGTGCTAAAAAATGTCGAAAATTGACATTTTTTAGCCCTTTTTCTGATAGAGAAATTAAAAATATGGTATTATAGTTGTTTTCGATACAACATGCTATTTTAAACTACTGTAAGCTTATAAAAGGAGTTTGAGGAAAATATGGTATTATAGTTGTTTTCGATAGAACATTGTATTTTAAACTACTGTAAGCTTATAAAAGGAGTTTGAGGCTATATATTGTGATACAATTGTATATTACAAGTGTTTTTCATAGTTTCTTGTAAATTGTAGTGTTATATTATAAATAAAAAGAATTTACCTAATGATAATGCTTTATACCCTCAAAAGGTGTTATTTTTCAATGATTTAAGCTATTTATCGGTGAAATATAGCTTTTTTCCTACAAATTGGAGCAATCAATCCTTTTTTTAGAATAATTTGCTCCTATAAGTAGCCTACATTACATTAAGCTAATAAATAGAAAAGTAAGAGGTTATTTATTTCATATAACGGTATATTGCAAGCGTTTTTCATAGTTTCTTGTAAACTGTAGTGTTATTGTATATATACAAGTAGTTTAACTTTTTATATTGCTATATACCCATAAAATGTAGTGTTTTCAATGATTTTAGCTAATTATCAGTGAAGAGTTTTTTTTCTTCTACAATTTGAAGTATATTCCCTGATGTCTGTAGCTAAATAGCTTTCGATATTTGCCACAACTACATTTTACAAAATTTATAGGTAAAAATATGTATTTATCATGAAATTTAGGTATACATTTTAATCTTAAAACAACGTTTGTGCTAAAAAATGTCGAAAATTGACATTATTTAGCCCTTTTTTTGATAGAGAAATAAAAAAATATGGTATTATAGTTGTTTTCGATAGAACATGCATTTTTAATCTACTGTAAGTTAATAAAAGGAGTTTGAGGCTATATATTGTGATACAATTGTATATTACAAGTGTTTTTCATAGTTTCTTGTAAATTGTAGTGTTTTATCATATGTAAAAGGAATTTAACTTATGATAATGCTTTATACCCTCAAAATGTGTTCTTTTCAATGATTTAAGCTATTTATCGGTGAGATATAGCTTATTTCCTATAAATTGAAGCAAACAATCCTCTTTTTAGAATAATTTCCCCGATCATTATAGAAGTCACTTCTGATCTTCCCCGTACGTTGATGGCCAAGTCCGCTGTATCTGCTTGGATATGGTGTAGAGTGGTTGATCCACAGTGATCACTGCTTTCTGTCCTTGGTTGACTTCCATCACAGCTTTTTTAATCACGTCCATGGAGTGCCGTATCATACCAACAGACTTGGAGTCGTCCGGAAAGAGGGGAAGTAGTGCTGTGATCGCCGGCAGATTATCGTGTCCTGACTCCTTACTGGCATGGTAGGCTGCCCATGATAAGTTACTGTCACTTTGTGGAATTTCTTGATACCTCTGTTGCACAGTATCCAGCCATCTGTAAATTAAGCAAAGTACATTAGAATTGTCAGAAAACAGTCAAACATTTCTCAAGGTATAACAATAATGTTACTGCATCACGTTCTTATGGCATGGTATTATGTTATAATGTTACAAGTACTCACCCATACTCTTGGTGCAATGCCTGGGTGATCTCTTGCCCATCACTCTTCAATGGACCATCAGCCCTTGGGAGTGGAGGATCCTTCCGAGGTAGCACCAGCGGACGAACACAGGTTTAGGACTCTGGGAGCTCTGACAGTGTAGTGGTAGTAGATGGCTGTTCAAGGACGCTGTGTTCCCTGCGGTCCGTCCCATTATTTTGCAGACTAGGGTGCTGGAAAAGTGATATCCCAGTACCGTGAAAGGAATCTATCGACGTTGTGGAGCTCGGATTGTGGTCGATATTTTCAACCACTGCCGTTGTGAATAAGCCCTCGCGTAGATTGGGTGGACACAATACCTCATCTCGGTGATACTGCTCACACACTCTGTTTCCCATGGATGTGGAGATTGCCAACACTCGGTCATAGGAGATGGACAGTCCGAGATCAAACAGCATCTAAATGAGGTCACGTTTCCGAGTCCTTGCATGGACTCTGAGTCCCACGTAGATGGGCAATGGGGTCTCTCTGTCTTTGTTGTGACGCACAGTAGTACTACCCACTCTGCGACGGATGGAGCTATTGTACTGCAACAACTGAGCTGTGCTGCGGGTTGCTTGGGTTACACCATCACCTGATTGAGACTTGATGTTGGGGCCGTCGGGTATCATGGCCACCAAAGTCAACAGTGACTGAGGTACTGATTTTACTTGGCAGTCCTTATCAAATGAACCTGTGAATGAAGCTGCACTTTGGAACATTTATCTACGTACTATCTTCGCTGCCCTTGCAAGACATATGGCTTCGTCATCGTAGTCTTCTTTGCAGACTTTACGGAGGGCAGGTCCTACATCTTTATCAAATGCAAGTAGTGTATCACGCCCTTCCTTATGAGCCGTAAGGTATGGGATTTGGGCTAGGATACGATTTTTTTACTCTGTGCTATGTTGTTTGACATGCTGCTCCACTCCAAGTTGTTCTAGACGATTAGAATAAAGTTTGACGAGATCTGCAAGTTTAAAGACAGGTGCATGCTCTTCATCTATTCTTGTTTCATCGATAAATGACAGCAACTCGGCTAGTGCAATCCCATGGTTGACTTTATCAGTTGTGTCCATCTAATGTTTATCTTGTAATTATTTAGTTTTGTTATTAAGTGAAACAAGACACTTTGGATGATATTTTGCATCTTGTGCGACCATGTCCCCAGCACTCAATTTTGCAAGTAGCCTCTCGTCCTGCAGGTCTAATGCACATCTTCGTACGCGGGAGTCTAGACGAAAAGTTGATGCCTCACGGAGTGGTTCGGAAGTTGACACATCTTCGCATAAAAAACAGACATCCGATGCTGCCACTTCATGATGAGCGACTTTACGAGTGTATTTCTCGTATGTAGTAGCATCAGGGTCGCAACCCTGTGTGCATTTCCTTTTTTCTGCTCGTTGTAGTTTTATATTATTGAATTTTGTATGGCAGGATTTGTGCCACTTGGCATTGTTCTCCATAAACGTAGCTTCAATGCCATTCCCGTCATCAAGGCGTCCTAATTTTAGTGGCATCGGTAATTCGTGAAGCTCATTGAAACGTCTGATGTTGAAGGCAATGGCAGAATAACCAACTCCAACATCGTGCCGTTTTGATTCTGTTGGGCATTGCAAACTTTCCCGTGTGATTTTTTGGCACAAAACGCACTTGTTCCAACCCGTCTGTACCTGCGCCTTTGATTGTCCAGGTTGCAGTGGATCCACTAGCTGATAACTCTTAGACATTTCGCTGTTCGAAACACCAACTGAAAAAAAGATATGATAAGATATGAGGACAAATAGGATACGATAACAAGTTGCAATAAATAAATAAAAACTTTATTATCACTCACTACATGGACACTAATAGATGTATTTCTAAAGGTTCATATGCAAAACTCTTTGGTGTTAACAGATCACATTT
>JACEEZ010016524.1:55000-60000 GCA_016584305.1 Chionoecetes opilio
TTCTACCATGAAGACAAATCCTCTTCTTATGTGAACAATAGGTAATTTAATCTCTTCAGATATTCATCACCAAACAAGTATTTAAGTTTTCCTCACCTATCGATTGCTAAACTCAGCGGAACCCCCCCCCCACACACACACACTCAAACACACACACACACCACACACACACACACACACACACACACACACACACACACACACACACACACTACACACACACACACCACATACACACACACACACACACACACACACACACACACACACACACACACACACACACACACACACACACACACACACACACACACACACACACACACACACACACACACACACACACACACACACACACACACACACACACACACACACACACACACACACACACACACACACACACACACACACCGTATAGTTAGGCAGTTAAGAGGAATCATCTTTAATTTTTTCAAGAAAGCACCAAATTTGGCACAGATGTAGTATGGACCTATACAATTGTTTTCCTAAGGGGTGCCCAAAAATTCAGGCCCCCTGGTGGCCGCCATATTGAATTTCATCATGGCCGTCCTCTGTGACCTATTTCCCTCAATAACATCTATACTATGAGCGATAACACGACAGTTCCAGTATCATACCCCATGTTTGTTATGGTCTCTGAATCCAATGGGATCAATTGCATAAAGATTAGCGCCCGCTATCTTTCATTTTAAGATGGCCGCCATAGTGTTTCAATTTCCTTGTATCTCATGGTAATTGGGATTTTCAAATTTTGTATTTGGTAAATTTTTTATTCCAAGTGATACATATTGTTTTATTGGTTTCTGATAACAATGAAATGTTATTAATTAATCAAAGTTACACACAGTTGCAGTTTCACCTTGAAATATTGAAGGCACTTGAAAGGTGGAGGATATCGCACAGACGCGTAGTACTACAAGCACTGTCCATCGCAGTCACACAGTGGTGTGCAGGGCAGATTTGCCCTGTAACATTTACAGTTGCTTCTACAGGCCGACTTACAATGGCAGTTTGTAAGCTCTGAACGTGCCTCCTGTATCAGTAGTATTGTGGTCCAAATTGAGGTCCAAGAAGTCCCTGTTTTCATCCAGACCCAATCAGCTGGTGATGGAAGTTCTGGGTAGGGCACAAGTGCCTGACTACATACGTGTCCAGCCTGAAAACATGCACGTTTTAGGTGTTGTTTGAAGGCGTCTGCTGTTGGGAGAATGTGAACAATTGTTCTTGCCTTCTTCGTGAACAAGAGTCGGCGCATGTCATTCACTGTCTTTATCTCAGTAGTCCAGCCTTAGAGGATGGCAACATATCTTTCTATGCTTTGTAGTTCCATAGTAATAGCGTCCACAGATGGCCTATAAGCGAGAGCATGAAAGGTCTGGGTGATGCTGAGGTATGCCTCCCAAGCCTTCCAGGCTGTCTTTTTTCCCAATTTGGGCAAAAAATTACACTATGTCTCAATCAGTGAAGGCATGAAATAATGGCAAAGACTCGGACCTCTTGCGGCCAAGGCCGGTGAACATTTTATGGATGGCAAGGTAGCGGTAACTTTTACCAGTGCCAATGACAATCCAGAGCTCCTCCAGACCGTGTGACTGGTAGGTTAAGTAGTGTGTTATTGCCAAGGCCACAATATCAGTATCTACAGTTCGAATCAATACCCGTTTTCTCCCCTTTTTCACGGCATGCAGGACATGTAAAAGGACTCTTGTATCCGCTTTTTCTTGTGTACATGAGCTCAGCTTCTTGATGTCGGCATCTGGTTGCGATGTTAGCAGTCTGTCACCAATAGTTGCATAGATCTCCTTTCCTTTCAAACCATTCACCACCATATGCGATAAGAATCTGAACAACACTATGTTTACATCATTCCGCAAGAAACTTTTCCAGTTACCTGGTATCTTCGTCGCAGGTATAATGCGATGGCTCGATCCTCTCTTGGCGTGTGTCATATTTTAGGCTCTCTGGATGACAGGTGTCCCATACAATGTCTACACGGCTGGTATCTCGCAGTTGACCTTCAAAGTATGAGATGAAAATGTTCTGGCCATATTCATATAAGTTTTTTGCTGAGTCCCCTGGCAGAAGGTGGACAACTGCCACCCCATCTCCTTCTCTCCCCTGACTCGCAATGTATAATCGTGAAAACAGATGGCAGTCATTCTTGAGTTCTGCTACCATTCCCTTTACCTTTGAACTACCAACTTGCTTTGGATTATTGAAAAGTGGAAGCTTATTCCGAGAGATTGCATCATCTATAGCTAACTCCTGCTTCTCCAGACGCTCTTTTATGAATGTTGGTACTGTGTTTTACCAATCCTTTTAACGTGCATGTCAGTCTCTCTAACGCTATATGGCATTATTTCCTTCGATTTAAGTGATCGAAGATCATTGCTGTCATTTTCGAACGAACCTGCTGTCATCCACCTCCTCAGTGCAGTAGGGTTTTCAGGCAGGCCGACCACTTCACCGTCTCCTTTCACGAGTACATTTAATTGTTCGTTAGCCTGATCGAGGGCTATTGATGAAAATTTCCGTCCAGTCTTGTTGGCAGTGAATGAGCCCTGGCAGAAGTTCTGGTAGACATGTAGACTAGTTTCTAGGAGCGCCACCATATCTCGCACATGGACAGGCAACCATCTGGCATAGTTAGTGTGATCTATGGAAGAAAAAAACACAGGGTACTAGTTATGCTGTGGATTCCACATGGAGCTTAAAGTTTGAGCAACGAAGTGATCTGACAAACCGGAAGATGGACAGCTGGAAGTCTAAGACAGTAGACCAGTACAAAAATTGTGGATGGTTATCTCCTTGTCCTGAATACCAGTCGTCAAAGCTTCTTGGTTGAAGTGTGGCCTACATATACGTGCCATATGCTTTCTTCTACAAAATGTGTAGTGCGGCTGCTGTGACTTGGTGTGCGTGCCTGGCTTTGCACAAGTTGGATGCGTGGATTAGACAATCAGCTGTGCCCGCTGTAGCGATATTTGCCTTGGTTATGACATTCGTCTATCCACTGCCGTCCATGAAATCACCAATTGTCTTAAAGACAGCCATCTCCGTGTGCAGTGGCCCCAACATCATAACCAATTTGTGTTCTTCATAAAGTTCCGGATGACTGCACTGTATCCGACTGCCAATTGTATAGAGGGGTTGATCCATCGTGATGACCGGTACTTGCTCTTGATTCAGGAGCTGTGTGGCAGCCTCTACAACTTTTATGAGGTGAGTGATCATGGCAGCAATGTAAATTTTTCTCTAAATATTGGCATCAAGTCTGTGGTCGCCTTCGGCTTCACCATCTGATGTAGGTAGGTAAAGATGGGAGCATACGCAATGCTGCGCGTGGCATTCGGTGCTCATCTCCGTGGCATTAGCCCTTAGAGCCTGTGGTGGGTGAGGACCCGTTACCCTGGGACACAGGGCTAGTGTGACACCCGGGTTACCACAGTTACCAACTAATTAATTCGCAGTCATCTGGTAAAGCATCAGAGACCTCAGCAGTCTGGGTTCACGCCTGGTAAGTCAACAACGGACCGTATCCTAGCGCTTCGTGTCCTGGTGGAACGCCGACGTGAGTTTCGACAGGGGATGCTTGCAGCCTATGTTGATCTCAAGAAGGCGTTTGACTCAGTGCATCGTGAGTCACTCTGGGATCTTCTGCGACTTCGAGGGATTCCTGCAAGGACTATTGGTTTGATAACTGGTCTGTATTCTGGGACTGAGAGTGCTGTGAAGTGTGGGGCAGGTGTATCCAGCTTCTTTCCTGTGAATACAGGAGTGTGGCAAGGGTGCGTCCTTGCCCCATCACTTTTCAACGCTTGTATGGACTGGGTATTGGACAAGGTTGTAGATCAAAGTGATTGTGGAGCATCCGTCGGCAACACCAAGATCACTGATCTTGTTTTTGCCGATGATGCAGTAATCTTTGCTGAGTCACTGGAGGTCCTGGTGATGGCTCTCGAGGCGCTGCACGAGAAGGCAAAGCCTTTGTGACTTGAGGTCTCCTGGATCAAGACCAAGGTCCAGGTATTTGGAGACCTACTAGATGAAGCAGTACAGTCTGTTCATGCGTGTGGCGAGGACATTGAGATCTTGGAAAGTTTTACATACCTTGGTAGCGCAGTCCATAATGACGGCGGGTCACGTCAAGAAGTCTTACGGCGGATTGGCATAGCCCACGGTGTTATGGACTCGCTCAGCGGGAGTATTTGGCTTTGTCGGTACCTGTGCAGGAGGACAAAGATCCGGATCTTCAAGTCGCTTGTGATCCCTGTCTTACTCTATGGTTGTGAGACATGGACACTAAATAGTGACTTGAAGAGACGAATCAATGCCTTTGGTAATAAGTGTCTTCGCAGAATCATGGGGTATCGCTGGGATGATTACGTGTCAAATCAGCGATTGCACCGTGAGACTGAATTTAGGCCTATTACCTGCATAGTCCGTCAGCGCCAACTTCGGCTATATGGGCATGTGGCACGCTACCCTGAAACCGATCCTTCCCATCGGGTTGTATCTATAAGAGACAATCCGGCGTGGAGGAGGCCAAGGGGGCGCCCACAAGGCTCGTGGCTGGGGCAAGTTGATGTTTCTTGTCGAGAGCTGCTTGATATGGGAAAGGAGCCTGCATGGGAACTCGTGCGTGGCGACTCCCGGGAGTGGCGTCGTAGGGTGGGCGAGGCGACGCGCCCTCCGGCGTATGCCCCCAATGATTGATTGATTGATACCATCTTTTCAGTTCCTCCAACCAGTTTGTCTCAAACTTTCTGTCGTGCACCCATACGTCAGACATTGCCTCTGAAGAAAAAAAAATATATAATTCATACATAAAATAATGAGACATAATGGACATGTATTACATAGAGAAAGTATTAATATTATTGATTAGATAAACGAATATATTATATATATTATAGATTAGATAAACTAATTAAATAATGGCAATCAACCGCTGTGGCAGAAACGTCTTATATGGC
>JACEEZ010016524.1:62500-67561 GCA_016584305.1 Chionoecetes opilio
TGGAGTCTTTGAGTGATGTCAGCTCCTCATTAAGTGAACTGACGAGGGTGCGGGCAGCCTTGGGACAGTGGATAGTTCTGGTGGCAGATGAGGACTGGACTGATGCATGTGATGCTTGTGATGCTTGTGATGCCTCGTGTAACACATCATCATCTGAGGCATCTGAAGATGCCAACTTCTTCCTCTTCTCAGCGAACTGCAGATACACAATGAACCAACAAATTAAGTTAGTGCACAAAGTATATAATAAATTTAATGCTACAATGAGATTCAAAATAAATCAAATATGTTATATATTTATTTGTAATTACTTACTTTGGAACCACGCTGGTGACGCAGCTGTACCAGGAAGGGTCTGATGAATAGGCAAACTTCTCCAGCAGCCAGGTCTGCCTCGCCGTCCTTTCCTGAAGGCCACTGTGACTCTTGCTGCCCACCTTGACCAGCTTGGAGTACTGTGTCCTCATATTGGGGTACTAGATGAGAGAGGTCACCAGGATTCAGCCCCATCTGCTGCTCCTTCTGCAACCAGGTCCGGCTCTTCTTCTCTTTCATTTTGAACTCGGCTGAGGCCTTGTCGTAGAGGAAAGAGTTCTCCTGGAGCCACTCCACCAGATCATCTTCCTCCTCCTGTGTTAGAGGCCTCTTCACTGACTTTCTGCCCTTGAACTCAGCAACCTGAAAAATAAAATAATAACATTCATAAATATATATGAATAAATAACAATGAAAATGACACACACACAGACAACAGTTTGTTACAGTTTGTAATAAAACCAATAATAAAAATAATAAAACCAAATTATAAGTACATGAATAATATATTGTTAAATAAATGTATACCATATGCAAAATATATATTTACCTCTATCTCCGGAGGGACATTGCGGGTCTGGGAAGCACTAGTAGAGGCTGCAGTGCTGCTCTTCCCCTTCCCTTTCTTCTTCTGGATGTTGTGCACTTCTGAGGGCACCTCTGTGGGCACTTCTGGGGACGGGGCCGGCGTCAGGGACCTCGGGAGCCTGTTGTCCTCGGCAAGATCATCATCGATGATGGTGGCAGCAGGTATCTTCTTTTTTCTTGGCATGGTGAGTAGATATTTGTTCAACGGAATCTTGGGAACATTAGAAATGCCGCTGACGCCGCGTTTATATCGAGGCGATCGGGTGTGGTCGTGTGTGATCGGGTATAATCGGGCGGAAGTCGGGCGCAAGTCGTGTAAAGTCGAGTGGAGATCGGGGGCGGTCTGGAAATGATCGAGTTGATCGAGTACATGCAACCGATAGGGGTCGGGCAAGATCGAGTTGAGGTCGTGTAGAGGTCGTATAGAGGTCGAATTGATCGAGTACAGATCGGTAAAATTTTGTCACCCGATGTGACGATCTCTTCCCGATCAACTCGACCTTCTACACGACTATACACGACTTTAGCAGAGCGCTACACGATGTACTGCAGATCGCTTCACGATCGCTTCCCGACCGCGTGCCTTCTCGATCGCTACACGGACTTATTTTACATGTTACAAAAATCCGTGTAGAAACCCCGACCCCTACCGACCAAGGTAGACCGCAAAGACCGTGCACGACTGAGCAAGACCTCCCTGCCGACCGAGGCAGACCTTTACACGATCGCATGATCGGGTTTGATCGAGGTAGCTAGATCGGCTGTGATAACGGGGCATCAACCGATACCTCTTGACAAGTTCTCCGTCACTCAATTCGCCGAGAACGTCTCTTCTGGCACGAAAATTCCTGGGTTGGCGCTGCCGGAAGAGTTGTTGTGCTGCAATGTTGACGGCTTATGTCAACATAAGGGTCCTTATGGGAACTCCGGACCTCCCATAGCGCTTATATATGATTTATGGAAAAACATAAGCACTAATGGAGATTTTCGGTGACTTATGGAGAAATTCGCCATTTTGTCTGCTAATGGGAAACCCATAAGGCTTATAGAGCCTTTATGAGCATGGCCCTAGGGGCGTGTGTTGAGGACATTTCCGGGTATCCTTTAGTGAGTGGCCGCGCGTGCGTGGAGACCCGTGGCGGGGGGCATTGTCGGGGCAAGGCGGTGAGGCACCCAGTGCTGTCCTGGCCGGCGCGAGTGAGGGAGTGGCGACGCGGCGGCTGACCGGACCTGATACTGGCTCATCGCCTCCTCCTCTCAGTGCCTTTGCAGACCCCACGGTGGGATCTGTCGGTGTCGGGTGCATGTGTACCTTTCGGACCCTGCATCACCCATGGGCCTAGCTACACCTGGTATAGGCTACACTGGCGTCCTGGAGTGGTGGGTGTGTTGCATGAGGGAAGGTGACGGACCCCCAGCTGCTTGCGCCGGGACTAAGTTAAGGTTACGCTCAGTTGACGCCGCCGGGCCCGTGACTATAACTGCGAAATACATAGTGAGCTCGTAACGCCCTCACCCCCCTTCCCCCCGCCACAGCGTGCACCTTCAGGCGATCCTTATGTGATGTGAACAAATGTTAATATATAAGCATAAGACCATGACTTGGAGATTTAGAAGGAGGCTGGATAGGGATGAAAGGTGAATGTATGTACAGTACGTAGGTAGTGTTAAGTAACAGGAACTACCACGTGTAGGTAGCTTCTTGTAGCTTCCTTATTTTTTTATGTTCTTATGCCTAAAATTATTTAAAGACAGGGAAGATGAATACCGTGTGAATGCTAGTATGAGGTGGATGGAAATGCCACTAGTACATGTCGTAAATTGTCGCACATTGTACCCCAGCATTTCCTGTTCCCCGCTCTGAGGATTTAGTGGCGCGGGAAACACACGCAACGAAGAGCGCGTTTTCGTGACCAAGTGGGCGGGTTGGTGCGGCAGTAGTTTTTTTTCTCCTCGTCTTTAATCCTAACATCTAATGCAAGAGATTATCCGGGGAATAATCCTTTTTAATCCCTGGGAAAACTGTGTCCCTTTCCCTCCTGTGTATCTGATATCTTGACACAGAAACTTATACAGTGCTTGTGCAGACCAAAAAAAAAGGGAATGAGAAAATGGGGCCAGAGTTTCTTGATAGGTCTAGACAGCGGCGAGACCACGCGTTAAATACCACGGTACAAATTATGAATGAATGATATTATTGTATATAAGAAACGAAATTGAGTGCGTTTGTAACATAATAACGAGGTAGCAGCACACCGAGACACACAAGGATGTAACCCGTTATGTTATCAGCGTGAGAAGATAACAGTAACAAGTAAAAAGTGATTTATAAAATACAAAACACTAAAATGTGTATATGCCTAAACTTAATAATTCCAGAACCGATAAATAAAGGACCAAGAAAAAAATAGTGAATGTAAAAAACACTCCTGACGTATCTCATCACCAACACGTGACGCACAGAAACGATCACAGGCTACCACACACCCTCCCTCGTGATGGGCATGTGCCGAGGTGGTGCGTGGAGGGTGGGCGTGGTGGTGGTGTGGGTGGTGGTGGTGGTGGTGAGGGCGGACACCCCCCACGCCCCCCACCCAGACACTAACAACGAGATCCTGTCACGGTATCCTGGGCAAGACGACTACATAAGTGAGTCTTTGTCCTTACCTGCTACCTGCTACCTGATACACCTGTTTGATTAATCTTTAAGTTTTCACCTTTGTTTATTTACACATTTATTTATTTGTTATTTTTTTCCTACTTCCCTCTTGTCTTGCTCTTATTTTTGTAGCGTAATTTTCGGGATATAATTTTTTATCGGTCCTCGAATTATTAAGTTTCAGCACATATACGTCTTTTTTGACACTTCTTTATTGTTTTGTAATGTTTACCAATACACTTACTCATTGACCTTCCCAGTATCACTCCCCCCTCCCCCTCGTCAGGGTGGCTCGGTTGGTAGAGTTATGGGCTCGCGTACAGTGTCCCTGCGTTCAATCAGCGGTTCGATGCCACCAGGTTCATCCTGGCGTGGTGGCGCTTTGTATAGTCCTTGACCAACCTTGTCGTTGGTACTTGCAAAGTGTCTAGATAGGATCAAAGTTCTTATCTTATCCCCTCCCCCCTCACACACCCTACCTTACACCCTCCAGGCCTCATTAAATGCCCCAATACCTCCCTTCATTGTCACGCACACACGACTCATTTTCACGGGGCATGTAGTACGGTACAGTACGGTAATATTTCTCGCAATTCGTACCTCAGATAAATACAGTACCGTAATTCCGTTCCGTACCTGAATATTTGTATCGTACCGTGCTAGTACGATTAATTTCCGTACCGTAATTTCGATCTATTTTTTGTACCCAAAAACATTTGACTTTCTTAAACAAAATCAATAATTGAGAAACTTACTAATAATTTTCCATCGTGATTAATATACACATACTTGCACAGGTACATGCAGCACATAGTAAATTTTACCCATTAATCTATATATACTACATACATTTCATAGTTACCTCCTATACCCGAGACTTACAAGGCAACTATATATATATATGTTTTTTTATATATAATAATATATATATATATATATATATATATATTATATATATATATAATATATAATATTTAATGAAGTCACACGGTGGTGTTAATTAATAGGGTCAAATCTCCTCAATCTCATTCCCCTAACCACCCATCCACCCACGCCACGCCCTCACTCAGTCATTCACCTACCCACCCATCCACCCACGCCCTCACTCTCTTACTCACTAACCCATCCACGCCCTTACTCATTTCTACAATACCCCTCCAACCCACTCACTCCTTCACTCACTCCTTCACCCACCCACACCCCTCACTCACTCACTTATTCACGAAATCCATCCACGCCTTCACTCACCCACTCACCCACGCCCTCATCTACTCACGCCCTCACTCACTAACTCTTCCATCACCAGTGATGGAAGTATAGAACGGGTGATGAGGATTATATTATATTATATATAATATATTATATATATATATAGATATATATATTAATATTTATATGTTTAGATAAATATATATATATATTATATATATAATATATATTATTATATATATATATATATATATATATAATTATATTATTATTATTACTATATATATATA